>PVHP010053052.1:0-10895 GCA_004024765.1 Zapus hudsonius
ATTCATGACTTTGCAGTGTCCGACACTACCTACCACAAGACCTGCAGAAAGGAGGAAAAGATGATGACATGGAGACAAACAGAGACCAAGTGAGAGAGGGAGGGGATCCCATGGAAGGTGAGCTTGAGAGGAGGAAAGCGAGGTGGGGAGGGAAGTATGGTTTACTGTCTATAATTATGGAAGCTGTCAATAAAAAGTTTAAAAAAGAAAATAATGATTTCAACCTTCTAATGGAATTAAATGTGTTTACCCTTAATTAGTAGCCAAAGTAATTAGGCTGCAACTTCTTTTTCATGCCCTATCTGCTATATTTGTACAGGGGAAAACACACACACTATATACATATATTTTTTTTCCAAAAGGCTAACCAGAAGTGGAAGATTGAATAAACAGCCTTGATAACTCACCACGTGATGCCAGACATACCGCCACCGCCTCTAATGCCACCAACACCTTTAAAACAAATTCCTAATCGTCCTAAATATTTTAACCTTATAGATCTATTAAGAAAAGTTTCATGTTACTTCTATAAATTGCGAGTTTCCCCAAATATTACCTTTACCTCTATTAACAGCATGTAACAACAAAGATCACAACTGAGTTTTCCAACTATAGCTTTTGTTGTGGTTTTGATTTTAAGAAGGTTCTCCTCTTCAGTTCCTCTTCTAGCACTCACACTGTAGAGTGGCCTTCATTTCATGCTTCTCTTGTTTTGAAATGTTATACTTATTACAAGTTGCTTTCCATGATGATAAATATTTTAATGGCCCCATAATTTTACATTAAATGGAAAGCTCCAAATTAATTTTACCATTTCTCCATTGTTTTTCATTTAGACTTCTCTATTTTCCACTATTCAAGTCAAAGCCTGAGAGATTATCATTATTGTTAAGTACTTATATACTTTTTATTTATTTATTTTTATTTATTTGCAAGCCAAGAGAGATAGAGCAGACAGACAGAGAGAATGCCAGGGCCTCCAACTGCTGCAAACAAACCTCAGATGCATGTGCCACTTTGTGCATCCAGCTTTACGTAGGTACTGGAGAATCAAACTTGGGTCCTTAGGCTTTGCAGGCAAGTGCCTTAAACGCTGAGCCATCTCTCCAGCCCTGTATACTTTTTAAATATGCCCCAATGGATGGAAATTCCTGATCAAGAGTCACAAGCTTTTTGAAAACATTCAGTTCATATTTCCAAATTGCCCTCCAGATATTTCATCCTAATTAACACTCCCACCAACGATGTGTCTGAGAGAATAGATCCCACATTCCTTCTCAGTCTTTGACAATTAGAGATTCTAGGATAACTTCTTTGAGTTGCGTTCTTGTCTTTTTGTTTACTCAAAGTGTTTTCCTTCTGTGCCCTCCTCCCCTCCTCCCACTTCATGCTACCCTCAGCCCAGCCCCTCAAATTTTTCAATCCTTTCTTTCTTTTTTTCTTTCTTTCTTCCTTCCTTCCTTTTTTCCCTTTCTTTCTTTCTTCCTTCTCTCTCTCTCTCTCTCTCTCTCTCTCTCTCTCTCTCTCTCTCTCTCTCTCTCTCTCTCTCTATTTTTTTTCAAGGTAGGGCCTCACTCTAGCCCAGGCTGACCTGGAATTCACTATGTAATCTCAGGATGGCCTAGAACTCACAGTGATGCTCCTACTTCTGCCTCCCGAGTGCTGGGATTAAAGGAGTGTGCCACCATACCGTGTTTTCATCAATAGAATTTTTATATTTGTTTGTGAATTGGATATCTTAAAAGCCATTGATTTTTTAAAAATATATTTTATTTATTTATTTGCAGGCAGAGAGGGGAGGGAGAGAGAGAGAGAGAAAGAGAGAACGGATGCGTCAGAGCCTCCAGCCACTGCAAAGGAACTCCAGATGCATGCGCCACTTTTAGGCTTTGCAGGCAGGCGCCTTAATAGCTAAGCCATCTCTCCAGCCCCACATTGAGGTTTTATGGAGAGTTCAGTTCTAGGGAGAGTTTATTAGCCTAGTTTAGCCACCCTCTCCTCTCTCAGGACAAGCCATTGGGTTCAGAATGATCCCTCATATTCAGTCAGTGAAAGCAATAACTCAGATCAGCACTTTGGCTTGGTCAAAAGTTGGGGACCGTATCTCCAAGGAGGCTAATGGTGAATGAGCTCAGGATAAACACAGGGGACAACAGTGAGTGCTCACCCCATACACCTGCCTCACGGGTGCGCTGAGTGCCTAGAGCCAGACACACAGCCAGTGACAGCTAGGTACCGAGGCCCGGAAAATAACACAGGCTACTAATTTAAGGTTTCAGGATGTAATTAAGAAAAATTCCATTTTAGAAAAATACAATTGCATATTTGGCTTCCACTTTTCAGATAATCTGTTGTGGGAAAAATGGAGACAGGCGCAGAATGACAAGTCTTCACATTTTCTGCTTTCTTTTGGTTTGAAAAGACCCCCGCTGTTTTTATTTCTCAGATTGCTCAAGCTTCCATCCATCCACTTCCCCCTCCACTTTGGCCTATTGGTAGTTGAGTTGTTTATCTAAAAGATGAGACTATTTCAAATGAGGTCACTTTTCGAAGATAAATCTCAAGAGCCCTGTAATTAAGCTTTATAGTAAAAACTCTTTTATTGTTATTTATTTTTATTTATTTATTTTGGAGACAGGGTATTATGATGTATCCCTGGCTGACCTTAAACTCACAGCAGTCCTACTGCCTCAGCCGCCAGGTGGGAGACAGAAGCAGGAGGATCTCTATGAGCTCAAGGCCAGCCTGGGACTATAGAGTGAGTTGCCAGGCCAGCCTGGGCTAGAGTGAGACCCTACATTTAAAAAAACAAAAAAAGCCAAAGGAAGGGTAGAACTGCTTACAACACACACTTTCAGACACAATACAGCCTTCATATTCATGACTTCACAGTGCCTCATAATACCTACACGAAATGGGAGAGAAAGATGATGACACCGAAATATGACAGAGACTGAGAGGGAGATGCGATATGAGGGAGGGTGGGGAGGGAATCATAATGGGTTATGGTCTATAATGATGGAATTGATCAATAAAAAGTTTAAAAAGTGACCTCTACTATAGTAAATATTAAACACTCTTATATAGTAACATAAGTACTAGCCGTTCATGCATTTTTGGAAAATCATCTAGAGTGTGCTCATCATACAAAGTAATTCCTTAAAGTAAACAATAAATACATAAAATGAAATAATTTAAATAAAAATACGCATTGCTTGGGCTGGAGAGATGGCTCAGCGGTTAAGGTGGTTGCCCACAAAACCTAACGACCTGAGTTAGATTCCCCAGTACCCACGTACAAGTCAGATACACAAAGTGGTGCATTCATCTGGAGTTTGTTTGTAGTGGCTAGAGGCCCTGGCACACCCATTCTCTCTTGTCTCTCTGTCTCTCTCTGTGTCTCTGTCTCTCTCTCTGTGAGTTTGTGTGTATGTGTATGTTTGTCTTTCTGTCTATCTCTCTCTGCTTGCAAATAAATAAATAAAAATATTTGTAAAAATTTTTTTTAAATACACATTTCCTGCAAGTATAGAATAGTGATAACCTGGGGAGAATTTCAGTGGAACGGATAAGAGTCTAACTGGGGGGTTAAAATCAAATATATGAGAATGTCAAAAAGAAAAACTGAAATTTAAAAAGATATGTATTACTTTTGTATACTTCATTAAAACTATTCTAGAGTCAAAACCAGAGATAAAAAATCTATGTAAAACATGATGCTTTATACTGAAATTTCTAAGAGGTCTAAATACTAAAAACATGGAAATGTTATATAGAATTCTCAAGGCTGAGGAATGCTTATAATATAGTATGAAGTAGAAAAGGCAGAATGGCATTAATGATGGAAAAGTGGTAGATTATAATTTTTGGGTCTCCCGGAGCTCTAGCACAGGCTAACCTGGAATTCACTACGTAGTCTAGGGGTTCATGGCGATCTGCCTCCTAAATGCTGGGATTAAAGAGGTAAGGACACCAGGCCTGGCTTAATTTGCATACTTTTTATAGTTGAATTAAGACAGGAAGTATTACTTATTGGAAACTATAGGCCGGGCATGGGGGCACACCCCTTGAGTGAAACTAGAAGAAACTCACTATAGTAATAATACTATTCAGTAACAGGGTTCTGAAATGGTGAGTGATTTTTCTACTTTTCTCTAGCTTCCAAGTTTTCCTTACAAGCAATTATTATTTTCATACAATGATCTCCCCACAAAACTGCTTTTAAAAAACATTCAGTCCAGGTGTAGTAGCCTTTAATCCCAGCACTCGGGAGGCAGAGGTAGAAGCACTGCAGTGAGTTTGAGGCCAGCCTGAGACTAGAGTGAGTTCCAGTTCAGCCTGGGCTAGAGTGAGACCCTACCTGGAAAAAAAAAAACAAATAATAATAATAATAAAATAACAAATAAACAGACCGACATGAAAATGCAAGACTGTGTGATAAAACAGTTGCATTTAAAGTCAGCCTAGGCAGCCAAGGTGAAGGTCCTGAGGGAGGTCATCCAGAAAGTGTACAACAATGAGAAAAGAATCCACCTATATGCCCACATCAAGAGGATAGTTTTCACTTCTTCCAAGCGTCAGGAACGTTAGGTACATGACCAGCAATAATAGCAGGTGCTGTAAGTCAGTGACCGTGCGGATGTGCGTAGGAATGGGACAATGGGAACACTGGGAACTAAATGTGTCCTGGAATTTGACCACACAGGTGTTCCAATGTTTAGGAAGGACAGGGGTGGGGGTGGGGTAGGGGATGAATCTTTAAACTGAGGAAGGGGAAGGCAAATGGTACACCTTCTCCAAGTCATTTCAACTTTAATGATCAACAAATGGTGTCCCCAGATTTGTGAGCAGACTCAGGAAGCAAGTTTCTGCTTTGTGTGACTGAATATGTTACAAAGCACTTCTAGGCAGTTGACTATAATTCAAGAGAAAGACGAGATGACCTGGGTTAGAGTGAGACCCTACCTAGAAAAATGAAAACAAAAAGACAAATTCTGTGGCCCTCCCCTCCAAAACTCCCTCCCTAAGAACATGTGTCTTTATTTAAACTCATCCAAAGAATATCCTTTAAAAACATTAGATACAGTATTTGCAACCTGATGATTTATTTTATTTATTTATTCATTTATTTTGGCTTTTGAGGTAGGGTCTTCCTCTAATCCAGGCTGACATGGAATTCACTACATGGTCTCAGGGTGGCCTTGAACTCTAGGCGAACTGAATCCTACTGCTGGGATTAAAGGCATGAGCCAATATGCCCAGCCTTGATTTCTTTCTTTTTTTAAAAAAAAATTATTTTTGTGGGGTTTGGGAGGGCAGGGTCTCTTGCCACAGCAATGAATGCCAAACACCTGGGGAATTGAGCTCAAACTGGGAGGCTTTGCAAGCAAGCACCTTTAACCACTGAGCCTTCTCCCCAGGCCACAACCTGAGGAATTTCTATAGAGAGACAGGAGAGGCAGGTGGGAATGGGAGAGGAGGCCACTACGAACCTCACGCTTGAACACACAACCTCACGCATGTTCCTATTTCACAATGTCTGTAGCCAATGACTGCTTTAGTTTCATCTTCACTTTACATTCACTTCCGCTTCTTTTAAAGCCCATATAGCTTTGACAAGATCGGTGAATCTACAAGACCAACTGTTCCACCAGTTTCACATCACGTGCTGTGGATGATCTGTGGACACACTGATAAGCAAACAAGTTCATGTTTGTAAGGAAGCTTCCTGAAAGCCCCTGCAGTGAGTCCAGTGATGCAATCCCTGGCAGCTCAACAAGCAGAGCAGATGCAAGCTTGCCCGGCACGATCTATGTACCAGCTTGTAGAAGCTGTGACATGAGTCACTCAGCTCTCCAGAAGTCAGTCCATGTTATAGAAAAAGAGGGGAGGGGTACTAAAACCTCCTGCACTAGCCAGGCATGCTGGGCATGCCTTTAATCCCAGCACTCGGAAGGTAGAGGTAGGAGAATGGTCTTGAGTTCGAGGCCAGCCCGAGACTACATTGTGAATTCCAGGTCAGTCTTGACTAGAGTGAGACCCTACCTCGAAAAACCAAAAGAGGGCTGGAGAGATGGCTCATGGGTTAAGGCACTTGCCTGCAATGCCCAATGGCCCAGGTTCAATTCCCCAGTACCCACATAATGCCAGGTGCTCAAAAGTGTCACATGCATCTGGAGTTCATTTGCAGCAGCTAGAGCCTGGCTCACCCATTCTCTCTGTCTGTATCTCTTCTATCTCTCTATCTCTCTCTGCTTGCAAATAAACAAATAAAAATATTAAAAAAATAAAAACCAAAAGAGAGAAAATATGGGGGAAGGGGCATGCCAGGGCCTCGTGCCACTTCTAATGAACTGCAGATGATGTATGCACCACTTTGCATCTGGATTTACATTGGTACTAGGAAATCGAACTCAGATTGCCAGGCTTTATAAACAAGCACCTTTAACCCCTGAGCCGTTTCTCCAGCTCTGAGTTTCCTTCTTTTTTCTTTATTAATATTTTATTTATTTCTAAGGAAAGACAGAGAGAATGGGCGTACCAGGCTCTCCAGCCATTGCAAACAAACTCCAGACGCATGTGCCACCTTGTGCATCTGACTATATGTGTGTATTGGGAAATCGAACCCAGCGTGGTTGGCATTGCTGGCAAGTGCCTTAACTGCTGAGCCATCTCTCCAGCCCCTGAGTTTCCTAGTCCACTATCCCTCAGTATGTTTGGAGCCAATGTCAAGTCTCTCACAAGAACATCCAGGTGAATTCGGAGACAGTGCAAGAGGTTGCCTAGCCTACAGAGAATTCTCTTCAGGGAAAATGGCAGGCACACAGGCAGGCATCCCAGCCCACAGAGTGAAAACCTAGTTCTCTCATTCTCATTCATTCCCCAGCTTCAAACTATACAAAGACTGAAAATTAAACTACTTGCAATATGCTGGGGAGATGGCTCAGTGGTTAAAGGTGCTTACTTGCATTAAAGGCACTTACTTGCTGGCCCAGATTTGATTCCCCAATACCCAGGTAAAGCCATGCATCTGGAGTTTGTTTACAGTAGCAAGAGGCCTTTGAGTATTCTCTCTCTCTCTCTCTCTCTCTCTCTCTCTCTCTCTCTCTCTCTCTCTCTCTCTCTCTTCACAAATATATACATTTTTATTTTGTTTTTCCAAGGTAGGGTCTCACTCTAGCCCAGGCTGACCTGGAACTCATTCTGTAGTCCCAAATTGGCTTTGAACTCACTGCAATCCGCCTACTTCTGCCTCCAGAGTACTGGGATTAAAGGTATGTACCACCAGGCCTCACAAAATATTTTTTAACATTTTATTTATTTTAACATTTTATTTATTTATTTATTTGAAAGGGAGAGAGAGAGAGAAGAGAAAGAGAGAGAGAGAATATAGGCACACCAGGGCCTCTAGCCACTGCAAACAAACTCTAGATGCATGTGCCACCTTGTACATCTGGTTTTATGTGGGTAGTAGGTTTATTAGGCAAGTGCCTTAACCACTGAGACATTTCTCCCAAAATATTTGTTTTTAAAAGGAAAAATAATTGGATATAACAAGTGGACACAAAAACCCAGGAGACCGAGTGGTTGAGACACATCTTCTGGAGAGGGAGGAGACAAGAGGAGGGCCACACGCACAAGCCAAGGGCCCTGGGACCTTTCTGGCACAGAAAGGGAGCGGGTTCTGCAGGGCATCAGGCCAACTCCACCTGAGACAGGCTTTCCAGTTTTGTTTCGTGAATGTGTGTATAACATTTCTTCTTAATTTCAAAAGCAGAGCATGCTCACTTCAGCCAAGTAGGAACAAGATACAGAGATAGCTCCATTTCTCCCCTCAGAGAGCAAACCACTTCCAGCCTTCCGGTTTGTTGCGTATTCTTCATTTTCTGAGCCTGTAAGCACTACTACACTGCCTAACATTTTCTCCTGTCATTCAGTATTGTTTCCAAGAGATAACTTATGTTTGCACCCCTGTATCTGACTGGACTGGGATTTACTAAACTAGCCTTCTGTAGGCAGACATTTAGTGGCTTTTTTTTTTATTAATCCTATAGCCAAATGTGGTGGTTTATGCCTGTAATCCCAGCACTCGAGAGGTAGAGACAAACTTGGGGTCCATCTGGACTACACAGCAAGGCTTTGTCTCAAAAAACACAGTGAAGGGGCTGGAGAGATGGCTCAGCAGTTAACGTGTTTGCCTGCAAAGCCTAACAACCTGGGTTCAATTTCCCAATACCTACATAAAGTCAGATGCACAAAGTGGCACATGCATCTGGAGTTCGTTTGCAGTGACCAGAGACCATGCAGGTGTGCCCATGTTCTCTCTCTCTCTCTCTTTCTCTCTTTCTCTCTCTCTCCTTACAGACAGACAGACAGACAGACAGACAGACTGTGAAAAGCTCGTCGTGGTGGTGCACCCCTTTAATCTCAGCCCTGGGGAGGCACAGGTAGGAGCATCGGTGTGAGTTTGAGGCCAGCCTCAGTCTACATAGTGAATTCCAGGTCAGCCTGGGCTACAATGAGATCCTACCTTGGGTGGAGGTGAACAGTGGGGAAAAAAAATAACTGCACATACCCTTGATTTTTTTCCTTTAGTTAAATCCCTAAAACTGGAAATCAGATGCTGATGGGCAGAACCGTTTCATTTTACCAACCTGCCCTTCAGACAGTGTGTAATGACCGTTAATCCTTTAGGGTTGGTATTTGACCCAAACCCAGCTCTGATAATCTTGGTCAATCTGACAGGGCAATCTGGACCATTCCAGTTGCTAAATCTGTATCAGTAGGGTTATTAATAAAGCTAAGTGTCACTCCACGCACTTGTCAGCCTCGCCTTGTGAATGACTTCTTGTGCTCTCTGAACACATTTCCATTGTAGCATTTGCCCTTTACTAAGAAGATCTGCAAAATATGGATGAACATGATTATAAAGCCTACTCAAACTAAGATATACAGGATCCCTTGCCACAAGGACTAATACAGACAGCCCACAAAGGAGGATATACAACTGATCAGGGATGGGGAGGGGGGGAAGTGGGGAATTCGGGATAACAATGTATGTATGGTTTGCCCACTAAATAATGTAACTCATTATGGATAATAAATATTTTTTTAAAAAATTTAAAAAATTTTTAAAAAAATTAAAGCCTACTCAAGACTCCAAAATGGGCAAAAAAAAAAAAAATCTTGAGCTACAGAGAACTTGTAGGCTTAAACAAAATTCCTTCAGCACAAGAAACTTCCAGCAGCTACTGAGCTACTGACCAGAGAAAACCAACATCAGAGGCTTTGAACTTCCAGAGCACCACAGGATCAGGAGTTATCTTATTTCTGGCCTAAATGAATGGCATTCATGTGCCCTGAAGAGCCATATATTACTCTGTACTTGAAGTGAAACTGATGCAGCAATTCTTACTCTTTTATCATTTAATAGCTTTCCTGAAAGCTTACAAAACTACTGGCTTAGCAATATTTTTTTGACAATGAGTGACCCTGAATTGTTTTATTAAAGGAGATGTAAGGAACGGGAGAAGGGGGAGGAGGAAAAAGAAAGATGGAAGAAAGGACACCTGAAGAAGGAAGAGAAGGGGAGAAAAATCAGAAGAAAGCCGGGCGTGGTGGCTCACGCCTTTAATCCCAGCACTCGGGAGGCAGAGGTAGGAGGATCGCTGTGAGTTCAAGGCCACCCTGAGACTACAGAGTGAAGTCCAGGTCAGCCTGGACTAGAGCAAGACCCTACCTTGAACCCCCCCCCCAAAAAAAAGAAAGAAAGAAAAAGAAAAACCAGAAGAGGAAGGGTAGGAAGACAGGAGGGGAAAAGGGGAAAGATGCAGAGGAGAGGAAGACAGAGAGAGGAAGAGGGGACGGAGAAACAGGAATGGAGGAAGAGGGAAAGAAGGAAGAAGGAAAAGTCATCCCTTTACCTACTTAAGGTTTATATTCATTAACTTCTTTTCAGCAAGGTTGTTGGAGAGGAGGAAAGTGGGAGTGGGGTGGAATCATCATGATTTTTTGTCTATAATTATGGAAGCTGTCAGTAAAAAATTTTAAAAGAGCCGGGCATGGTGGTACATGCCTTTAGTCCCAGAACTATCTAATCCCAGGAGGCAGAGGCAGGAGGATCGCTGTGAGCTGGAGGCTATCCTGAGACTATGTAAGTCAATTCAGGTCAGCCTGGGCTAGAGTGAGACCCTACCTCGGAAAACAAAAAAAAAGAAAGAAAAAGAAAAAGAAGAAAAAGTTTGTTGGTTTGTTTTCCCAATGTTCCTTTCATTCTGCTGTTGCCTCGCTTATTCCATGAGCCACTTCCAGGATCCTGTCTGGAAGTTCTCGAGTCCCTGCTGGACCACTCGTCTCCCAGCCAAGGCCGGCTTTGCAGTGCAGGACTAGCTGCCCTTCTGAAGGAATTCTGCGTGGCCCTCACAATGCCCCTGGCCTGCAGGAGGTCCGGTGTCTGTTCCTTTGGGATCTTGTAAAAAAGGAAAAGGAGAAAGGGCTCCTGTAGAGAAGCCAGCCCCCTGTGCCTGATACCTCGAGACTTGCCAGTGTCCCCAGTGTCCACCAGCGCAGCCCCACTGCAGGAGGACCTAGAGAAGGTGACTATCCTGGGGACCATTGCCTTCAACCGCACAGTAGGAAAGCAAATCCGTGGTCTTGTGTTAATTGTCTTATTGGCAGGATGTTCCTCCCTTCTTTTTCTTTTTTAAGTCTTTTTTTAATATTTTATTTATTCATTTTCTCTTTCTTTTTTTTTTTTTTTTTTTTTTTTTTTTTGGTTTTTCGAGGTAGGGTCTCGCTCTAGTCCAGGCTGACCTGGAATTCACTCTCGTCTCAGGGTGGCCTTGAACTCATGGCAATCTTCCTACCTCTGCCTCCCCAGGGCTGGGATTAAAGGC
>PVHP010053053.1:0-10891 GCA_004024765.1 Zapus hudsonius
GCCACCAGGATTTGCAAGCAAGCATGTTGAACCACTGGGAAATCTCTCCAGCTTGTGATGGATAATTTTATATGTTAACTTGACTGGATCACAAGGTGCCCAGGTATTTGGTCAAGCATTTCTCTAGGTATCTCTACAAAGTTGTTTTTAGATGAGTTTAATATATATATTGATAGGTTGAGTGAAGCAGGTTGTCTTCGATCATGGGAGTGGGACTTATTCAATCTGTTGAAGACCTTAATAGAAGAAAATGACTGAAGAGGGAACTCCTCTTGCCTCACTACTGGGGCATGGTTTTCTTTCCTATATTCATGCCCAACTAGAAATATCAGCTCTACTTGGGTCTTGAGTCTGTTGATCTTCTTACTAGATCTATGCCAACTCTACTACTTCTCAGGCCTTCCTTCCTAGACTGGAACTTACCCTATTGTTTCCTCTGGCTCTTTAGCTTGTTAACCACAGATTCTAGGATTTGTGAGCTTCCATAACTGCAAGATGCATGAGCAATGACCTTCTCATTTCTGGGATAAAGCAATGGACCAAGAGCCATTTATAAAAAGAAAGGGTTCCCTTTAGCTTACAGTCTTGAGGAGAGGTTTCATCAGGGCAGTGAAAGCATAGGATAAGCAGGAAGCTGACTCATATTGTCACTATCACCAGGGACATAATAGAGAGTAAACTGAGGCCCAGAATATGCAGTGGGAGAAGTTAATAAACCACCTCCTCCAAGAAGGCTCCACCTCCCAAGGTCTCCACCATCTGGGAATCAAGTATGACACTTAATCACAAACACACGAGGCTATGGGGACACTTTAAACTCTACCACAAGGCAATTCATATAATAAATCTCTTTCATGGATGGATTTATTCAAAAACATGTCTATATGTATGTATATACACATGCTTCCTATTCTGTTTCTCTGGAAATCCCTGACTAATGCAACCAGGTTAGAAAAATTAACTTCCATTCTATTCCTCACTCTGAAGTGCCTAGTCCACTGGCTAATCTAGTTCTTCAAACTGCAAGGCCAGGTCCCAGATGCTCAGCTTCTCTTATCACCTAGCCAGTAGTGGCTGCTATGTTTTTATTCCTTTATTGCCCTCAGAGGGAAATTTTCTTTTATATGCATTCTCCTCTGAGATTTCAATTATATATATATATATATATATATATATATGTGAATTCTACATAAAAGGACATTATATATCATTAATTACAAATTAAGACTGTGAGTACCATGACACACATCTAAGCAAGCCCAAATCCAAATGCTGACAGATTATTGGTGAGGATCTGGAGCAACCGGAGCTAGTGGAAATGAAATATGGCACAGTCACTTTAGGTGAATTCATCTATTCTTACACAAGTAAATGCACTATAACCATGTGATCAGGTAACTCTGCTCCTTGATATTTTCTAAATGAGTTAAAAACTGTCCATGCAAAATCCCACATGTGTTAAAGCAACTTTATTCATAACTACTAAGACTTGGAAGCAAGCAAGACATCCTCCAGTGAGCAAATGGATTAAGGAACTGGAGTAGATCCCACCAGCAGAGCATAATTCAGCAAAGAGGAATGAGGCCGAAATCCTTGAAAGACATGAGGGAACTTCACATGCTAAGCCAATCTGAAAAGGGCTATATATACTACAGGATTCTGATTCTAGGACATTCTGGAAGTGAGTAAATATGGAAAGAACAAAAAAACACTTTCAGGAGCTTTCAGAGAGGAAGGATGCAGAGACAGGGCTCAGAGGGTTTTTAGTGCAGCAAAATACATTATTTGATACTATAATGGTAAAGGTATACAATTATAAATTTGTCCAAGCCCATCAACTGTGGAACATGAAGAAAGAACCTCCTGGTGCACCATGGATCCTATGTAAATTGTCCGTCGGGTGTGATGACGTCAGTGTGGGCTTTCTAGGTGAAACAAACGAGCCACCTTGGAGGAGGCTGTGATAACTGAGCTAGCAGGTCATGCGTGAGGTCTTCACAGCTTCTGTTCAATTGTGCTACGAATCCAAAGCTGCTCTCAGCAAAATAAATAATAAATAAGGATTTAAAGGAGGCATGATTTTTATTTGCTCCTAAGAACCATTTTCACCTGTTGTGTGTGATGTCCAAACTCCCAACCACTAACGTGTGAGCTAGAATTGCATAAACCATCACTAAGATTTCTCATAAGCTCATCCACCCTATTGTCTCAGTCCTGTTACTGCTTATGAACTTCTTGGGGCAGTGGTCTTCTGAAACACTCCTAGGAGGTATGGGAAACAGTTACACCTCATTACCTGAGAGGATTCTGCTCCTGCTGAGGTAGGAGGGTCACCATGTTTTCCAGGCCAGCTTGAGCTATAGTGAGACCCTGTCCCAAAAAAAAAGTCAAAACTCTTGTTGAATCTTAATCCCCAACCATCTTCTATCAATGGTAGTTTGAGGTGGAGCTATGCGTAGGTAAATAGGATTGGATGAGGTCCTGAGGTATAGTCATCACAATTTCTTAAGTGCTTTCATGAGACGAGGAAGAGACCCAAGTAAGCAAGCTTGTTCTGTCTCAACCAGTGAGGATGTGTTTGCTTTTAGACTCTACAGAGATCACTCACTAAGATGAAGATTCTCACCAGGGTGAGCTCCTCAACCTCCAGCTCCCTAGCCTCCAAAAGCCCAGAGAAGCAAATTTCGTTTCTTTATTAACTACCTAGTCGATGATATTCAGTTATAAGATCAGAAAACAGATTAAAATAATATCAAATGTAATAAAAGAAAGAAAGCTGGTGTTCCCAGGGGGTCAATTAAGACAGAACATCCATGGCTTGCCTGTAGCCCAGAGAGCAGGGCTCTCTGCCAGCCCCCAAATTCACACTATTCAACCTCAGAGTTTTAACCAAACACACCAGAAGGTGGCGTCTTTGTAACTAAATAAGAAAAGGCATTTCACATAAAAAGGCTCTTCCTAGATCTGGAAATCGAAACTAAAACCAAGTCAGCATTTTTCATTCCCCCACCCTCAGTATCATAAGTATCTTAAAACACACCCTACTGTTTCTCAGCCAGTTTGAGCTAGTACGCAATACATAAGCTTTCATTCAAACTCCAATGAAGAATACATTTTTCTGGGATCTTCCAGGAAGAAAGAAGTGTTCTTTTTTTTCTGTGATCTTCCAGAAGGAAAGACGTTTTCTTTATCATGACAGAAGAAATTTGAAATACGATCTGGGTAAGTACAAAGTCCTTATTATTGGTAGTCAGTCATATCTTTAGCAACAGTTTATTGAACAGGAAGTAATCTACTTTACAATTAGAAAATATAAATATACTGCAAAACAAAAATTATAATATTCTAAGCCTAGAACTTCTAGAATATTTGTTATTGTTTACTAAATGTCACTGAAGGAAAAAGTACTGTCTGCCTTACATTAGTTGAAAAATGAGTCATAACATTCCATTAAAAAGGCAATTGAAAATTAGAAAGAATGTTTATTGACATCCACCAAAGCCTAACAGTATCCTCAGAAAGAATAGAAAATAAATTTTTTTAAGTTTATATCAATCAAAGACACCTTCCACCAGCCACTCTAAGGAATAGGGAGTTTGGAAATGAAATTTCCTGGTAACTTCATGGGAATTCGTGCTAAAGGAGAAACCTCTATGAGAGGCAGAAACAGATTATGTTAGGAAGTCCTTGTGATGCCAGAATTCTGGGTGTCTTTGAGAGCATCAGAGTTTTCCCCCAGCTCTTGGTATAGGCAGTAACTCAGGAGTTAGGGTGCCAAGCATTCACTACCACACAAAACTTTTACTAAGTCAGTGGGCTCCAGGTTCTTGCCTTATGAATTTTGATGAATGAAATCAATAGCACAAAGAGTGTGAGGTTTAAAAAGATTCTATTATAGAGCTTAAGATCAGGAAAGGATGGAGCTCTTTTTATAAGGCAGGAAGGCATAGGGTCCTGGAAATAGGGAAGCCTTCCTGGTGTTTCTGATTGGGGGCTTTTATAGGAATTTCCTGGGTTGGGGCTGAGCTGGTCAGTTATCTAGACACTTTGTAATCTTCACATCTGACTGTCAAATGTTTTAGGGAAAGGGAAAGTCCTTTGGGGAAGAAGAGATAGGGAAAAACCTGATAAAGCAAAAGACACAGCTCTCACCTCAAAGGCGATAAGAGATTGTTTATTCTGAAGCCAAATATAAGTAACCATGATCTGGAAACACAGATTTAGGTTATCCCAATTCCATGTTCCAAAGTGTGAACAATTTCATGAAGGTTTTATAGTTACAAAACAAAAGAAAGTCATAAATCAAGGCACTTTTCAAATACATTGGCTGATCATCAGATAGGAGGGTTATAGCAAAGTGAGGAAATCTCCACTATAGGCTTCAGATGCTGTCTGATTACATTCTTAACCTGTGGGTTGGTGGAAGCTGGTGGTCTGTTAATACACCTGAGCAACTGATAGTCATGAGGATGTTAGGTCAGATGCAGAGGTGGGCAAATGGCTATTAAGGAGCTAACAGCAGACCAGGGTAATGTGTTCTGACCCTCCAGCATTCCCTCTCTGTCATCACAGGAGTCCTATCCATCCATCCAGCCTTGTTCAAAGCAGATGCAGCTTTTCAGGAACTTTTGATCAGAGTTCTTCCCTGTTTGGTAAGCATCACATTTTGTCTTTGCAGAGGCCAAATGCTGTATTTTACATGTCCCATGTAGATAGGAAGGCTCAGTTCTAGGATCTAATATAGATGAGGCTGAGCAGCAGGAAGGAAAACCATCTTCAGGACAGAGGAGTTGCTAATAAAGACATTAAGGAAGAAACACTTGAATCATGACAAAACTATTAGTCATCATGATCTAGGAAATTAGTTTTTTCATTTTATTTATTTATTTATTTGCAAACAGAGAAATAGAGAAAGATAAAGAGAGAGAGAGAGAGAGAGAGAGAGAGAGAATGGGAGCACCAGGGGCCTCTAGCTGCTGTAAACAAAGTCCAGAGGCATGCACCACTTTGTGCATCTGTCTGTACATGGGTACTGGGGGATCAAACCTGGGTCATTAGGCTATGCAGGCAAGTGCCTTAACCATGGAGCCTTCTCTCCAACCTGTAAATTAATTTTTTTGTTCTCTGTATCTGATATCACAATTGCATATGTCATATAATAGGAATGTTATATGAAAAGTTATATAACTTTATGTATGTCAAGAATGTCAGGCCCAACAAGCTTAAAGCACCATATTAAGGAAACAGACATTTTAACCAAGTGAATTATATATTGTTTTAAATTATAATGACTATATGTTTCCTCCTGTGTTGATAGTTATTTGCATTATATGAAATGCTTTATTTGAAGTTTAGAACACCTAAAAGATTTTTTTATTGTCCATAATGAGTTACATTGTTTAGTGGGCCAACAATGAGTTGTTATCCCCAATTCCTCATTGCTCCCCCTCCCCATCCCCAGTCAGCTGGATATCCTCCTCCGTGGGCCGTCTGGATCAGTCTTTGTGGTAGGGGACCATGGATAGCCTAGTATTCAGCGGGGTTCTCGTGACCCAAGTGTGTTGTTACTGAGGGGTGCCATGCCTCTGATATTCTCCCCCACCACAGCTCTCACAATCTTTCCACCCCTCTTCCACTCAGTTCCCTGAGTCATGGTGGGTGACTATTAAGGCTGCTTTAATGTTGTGAGCTTAGGGATTTTTGTGTCGAGAATCGTTGGTTTCTGTCTCACTGGCTTATCCTGTGTTGATTGAATGGCTGTGGCTGTGGATCCCTTGTTCACCCCGTCATTCTCTGTGAGGTTCCATATGGATCCTCCGTGATATGACTGTGGTGGCTCATCTCTTGCCAGGATCTCAGCTATCTGCCTATGGTCGGATGGTAGGATTCGATGGGCCACAGCTCTCTTGCTGTATCCAGAAAAATACAAACACAATCTCCATCAGAGAGTGAGATCAGTCTAGGTTAACAAATATACATAATTCTGGGTTACCAAGATTCTATTTTTAGTAGCCTCCCCGTCAATCGCTCCCATAGTGCATCTTTTCTTGGGAGCCCAAGAGTACGGGATCCGGTGCCTATCACCCAGAATCTCCAGTTCCAATCAAGGGTTCCCCCTCACTGAGAGGAATATTTGGCCGAATTTAATAGCTGTTGATTGTCTCCCCCCCAGGCCCAGGCTCCACCATTGCATAAGTGTTCCTTTCTTGGTTTGCTGTTCTCTCCTAGTAAGAGGTGTGGTCAGCCTACTCATGGCCGCAGACTGTGTTTCATGCCAGTGTCTGTTTACTCCAGCTGTCATTGATCTGATTCCCCTGGCAGCTAGTGTAGTGCCTTCCAAAACTGCACTAACTGGCATCTGGAGGCTGGTTACCATTCCATACCATACCATTCTCGAAGGGTCTGTCGATGCTGATCAATGGCATTCTGTGGTTTCTTCAGCAACAGGGTTTGGCCTCAGGCCTGGGGAGGGCATTCAAGAGCTTTGACAGAATTCTGTCTTGTTTTTGGAACCTCATGGGTCACTTTGGTCAACAGCTCAGTGAGGGAAGGAACCGGTGGCCGGGACCTGGGGTTGTCAGACTGCTCAATTATTCACAGGTTTAGACATTCTCCCCTACTACTCATGGCCCCTCTTGCCAGATGACACCCACTACTTGCTCTGTAGGTTACAGTATGCTCATGAGGATTTTGTTTTTGAACCTAATTTGGTTTAACCTCATGCTTAAGCCCTTCCCCTCCCCCCTTCCCTTACACCTCATTCATAACCTCTCACTTCTTTCTACTAGTCTGCATAGAGAAAACAGTTGTCCTGGTTAAGGACCGCATATGAGGGAGAGTATGCGGTGTTCAATTCTCTGTTCTTTTGAGTGTTTGCTTAGTAAGATCTGCTCAAAGTCAGACCATTTTTTCCTAATTTCGATATGTCATTTTTCCTTTCAGCTGAGTAGAATTCCATCATGTAACTATACCACAGTTTCACTGTCCATTCCTCCATGGATGGGCATTTGGGTTGATTCCACTTCTTAGCTATTATGAATTGAGCTGCTCTAAATATAGTTGTACAAAATTTTCTGCATCAAGATGTGGCATCTTGTGGGTAGATGCCTAGTAGAGGGATAGCTAGGTCCATTGGTAGTTGTATGTCCATTCTGTCTAGGAGTCTCCACACTGCTTTCCATAGCAGTTGAACAAGTTTGCAATCCCATCAGCAGTGAATGAGGGTTCCTTTTTCCCCACATCCTCGCCAGCAACGATTGTTGTTGGTTTTCTTTATGATTGCCATTCTGACAGGGGTAAGATGGTATCTCATTGTGGTTTTGATTTGCATTTCCCTGATGCTTATGGATTCTGAGCACTTTCTTAGATGAGTCAAGGCCATTTGTGTTTCCTCCTCTGTGTGAATTCTCTGTTGAGATCAGTGCCCCATTTTGTGAGGGGGCATTTTGGGTTTTTGTTATTAATTTTTTTGAGTTCTCTGTAGGTTCTGGAAATTAGGCCTCTGAGTTGTAGCTGGCGAAAATCAACTCCCAATTTGAAGGGGGTCTATTGGCTCTGAGTATGTTTTGTTTGTCTGTACAGAAGCTTTTGAGCCTGATCAAGTCCCATTGGTTAAGTGTTTGTTGTATATCCTGGGCTGCTGGAGATTTGCTCAGGAAATTTTTCCCTACTCGTATTTCATATAGCATTCCTCCTATTTTTTCTTCCAGGGTGTTCAGGGTTACCAGATTTATATTAAGGTCTCTGATCCATTTGGAGTTGATTTTTTTGTGCATGGTGACAAGAGTGGGTCTATTTTCATTTTTTTACACGTGTTTATCCAATTCGTCCAGCACCATTTGTTGAAGATGCTATCTTTGGCCCAGTGTACATTGTTGGCCCCCTTGTCAAAGACCAAATAACTGAAGTTACTTCCAATTAAAGCTAGGTCTTCAATCCTGTTCCATTGATCCGTCTGTCTGATTTTAAGCCTACCATGCTGTTTTAGTTACTATGGCTTTGTAGTATGTTTTGAAGTCAGGGATGGTGATACCCCCTGAGTAGGTTTTTTTTTACTTAGAATAGTTTTAGATATCTGAGGTCTTTGGCCCTTCCAAATAAATTTAGAGATTATTTTTTCTGTGTCTGTGAAGAAAGAGGTTGGGATTTTTATTGGCATGGCATTGAATCTGTAAATAGCTTTTGGCAGGATTGCCATTTTTACTATATTGATTCTCCCTAACCATGAGCATGCAATATCTTTCCATCTTCTCACGTCCTCCTCTATTTCCTTCTTGAGTGTTTCAATATTTTCCTTATATAAGTCCTTTACAACCTTGGTTAGTGATATTCCCAGGTATTTGATTTTCTTTGAGGCTATAGAAAATGGGACAGTCTCTCTGATGTCTTTTTCTGTCTGCTTGTCCTCTGCATATAGAATGGCTAATGATTTTTGTGTGTTAATTTTGTATCCTGCCACATTGCTGAAGGCATTAATCACCTTCGGGAGGTTACTGATACTATTCTTTGGGTCTGATATATAAAGGATCATGTCATCTACAAAAAGGGATAGTTTAATTTCTTCCTTTCCGATTTGTATCCCTTTTATGCCCTTCTCCTGTCTTATTGCTTGGGCTAGAACTTCAAGCACTATGTTAAAGAGCAGTGGTGAGAGTGGACACCCCTGTCCTGTTCCTGAATTGAGTGGGAACTCCTTGAGTCATTCCCCATTGAGAATGATTTGTGCTTTAGGAGTTTTGTAAATTGTCTTTATTAAATTGAGGTATAGGTCATCTATGCCTATTCTTTCCAGAGCTTTGAACATGAAGTGGTGTTGAATTTTGTCAAAGGCCTTCTCTGCATCTATTGAGATAACCATGGGGTTTTTGTGGTTGAGCCAATTAATGTGATGTATTATAATTATTGACTTGCGTATGTTGAACCATCCCTGCATCTCTGGGATAAAGCCAACTTGGTCAGGGTGGATAATATTTTTGATGTAGCATTGTATCTGGTTTGCTAGGACTTGGTTCAGGATTTTTGCATCTAAGTTCATCAGAGATATGGGTCTATAGTTCTCTTTTCTTGTTGCATCCTTGCCTGGTTTGGGGATTAGGGCAATGGTAGCTTCATATAAGGTGTTTGGAATCCTTCCCTCTTTTTCTATGTTTCTAACAAGCTTCAGAAAGAATGGTTTCAGCTCTGTGATGAAGGCTTGGTAGAATTCAGCTGAGAAACCATCTGGTCCTGGGCTTTTCCTTTTGGGAGGGTTTTTTATTACATCTTCAATCTCTGCAGATGTGATAGGTTTATTTAGTGCTTTTATCTGCTCTGGTTTAAGCTTTGGCAGTTGGTAGGTGTCCAAAAAGTATCCATTTCTTCCAGGTTCTCTAATTTTGGGGAGTAGAGGTTTTGGAAGTATGAATTGATGATTTTTCCAATGTCTTCGGGATTTGTTGTGATCTCACCATTGTCCTTTCTGATTTTGTTGATTTGGGCTTTCTCATTTCTTTGTTTGATTAGATTGGCCAGGGGTTTGTCAATCTTATTAACTTTTTCAAAGAACCAACTCTTTGATTTATCTATTATTTAATCATTTTCTTTATTTCCAAGTTGTTAATCTCAGCTCTGATTTTAATTATTTCCTTTCGTCTTGCGCTCCTCGGGTTAGCTTTTTCCATCTGTTCCAATGATCTTAGGTGGGTGGTTAGGCAATTGATTTGATACCTCTCTGTCTTTGATATGAAGGCATTTAGCACGATGAACTTTCCCCTCAGGACTGCCTTCATTGTGTCCCACAAGTTCTGATAAGATGTGTTATCGTCATCATTTATTACTAGGAAATTCTGAATTTCCTGTTTTATTTCTTGGATGACCCAATCATTTTTAAGAGTGAATTTTTCAGGCGCCAGTACTTTGTGTATTTTCTGGATCCTGTTCCACTGTTAATTTCTACCTTTAATGCACTATGGTCTGATATGATGCAAGGAACTACATCAATCTTCCTGAATTTGTTTAGGGAAGATTTGTGACCTAAGATGTGATCAATTTTAGAAAAAGTCCCGTGTGCTGCTGAGAAGAATGTATATTCTGTGTCTTTGGGGTGGAACGTTCTGTAAATATCTGTTAACCCCAGCAGGTCAATGGTGTTATTGAGCTCCGTTATGTCCCTGTTGATCTTCTGTTTGCTTGATCTGTCTAGAGATGATAGAGGTGTATTAAAGTCTCCTACTATTATGGAGTTAGAGTCAATTTCGGCTTTATTTTTGAGTAGGGTTTCCTTTATGCACTGTGTTGCACCCAAATTTGGTGTGTATATGTTGCTGATGGTGATATCTTCCTGTTGGATCATTCCTTTGATGAGTAAGAAGTGACCATCATTATCCTTTTTAATTGATTTTGGTGTAAAGTCTATTTTGTCAGAGATTATTGTAGCCACACCTGCTTTCTTTTTACTTCCGCATGCCTGATAAACTGTTTTCCATCCTTTTACTCTAAGAAGATTGCTGTCTTTAGAAGTAAAGTGCATTTCCTGAAGGCAGCAGATGGAAGGGTCCATTTTTCTGATCCACCCTGCAAGTCTCTGTCTTTTTATAGGGGAGTTAAGTCCATTTATATTCAGTGATATAACAGTGAGGTTTGCTTTAAGCCCTGCCATGATGAAGGGTTAATGGGGTTTGTTGTCTCTGCTGCTGTTATTAGCGCACTGACTGCGATTGTCGTGTCTGATCTCTGATATTCTTCTGAGGTAGATTTCTTGTTTCTTCTGTGTGGGATATCTCTTGCAGGATCTTCTGAAATTTTGGCTTTGTTTTCAAATAGTCGTAGAGCTGGTTTACTTCATGGAATACTTTCACTTCTCCATCTATCATGAGGGATAGCTTTGCTGGGTACAGTAGTCTAGGTTGAAAGC
>PVHP010053054.1:0-10905 GCA_004024765.1 Zapus hudsonius
TCTCTCTCTCTCTCTCTCTCTCTCTCTCTCTCTCTCTCTCTCTCTCTCTCTCTGTGCTTGAAAATGAATAAAGTATTTTTTTAAAAAAGAAAAGTATTTCTAAGTTAAACATCTGTAGTATAGATTATTATTATTTTGTTTGTTTTTTGAGGTAGTGTCTCACTCTAGCCCAGGCTGACCTGGAATTCACTCTGTAGTCTCAGGGTGGCCTTGAACTCATGGTGATCCTCCTGCCTCTGCCTCCCGAGTGCTGGGATTAAAGGTGTGTGCCACCACGCCCAGCATAGAGTCTTAATTGAAAGGACATACGTTTTTCATTCCTTGAATGCAAACATGCATGAAAATGCGTGTTTCGTGTATGCTACCCAAGTTTCTTTCATCCTGACAACTTCATTCCCTAATGCTTTATAGAAAGTTTAATGGCTTGAGTAGGCTGACCACACCTCCTACTGGGAGAGAACAGTGAACCAAACTCATGCAATGGAGAAACCAGGGCCTGGGGGAGACAATCAACAGCTTTTAGATTCGGCCAAATATTCCACTTAGTGAGGGGGAGCCCTTGACTGGAACTGGGGATTCAGGGCAATAGGCACAAGATACTGTACTCTTGGGCTCACAAGTAAAGATGCACTATGGGAGCAATTGACGGGGAGGCTACTAAAAACAGAATCTAGGTAATCCAGAATTGTGTCTATTTATTAACCTTTACTGATCTCACTCTCCAATGGAGATTGTGTTTGTATTTTTCAGGATAAAGCGAGAGAGCTGGGGCCCATCTAATCCTACCATCCGACCGTAGGCAGATAACTGAGATCCTGGCAAGAGAGGAGCCACCACAGTCAGATCATGGAGGATCCATATGGAACCCCACAGAGAATAACGGGATGAACAAGGGGCCCACAGCCACAGCCATTCAATCAACACAGGATAAGCCAGTGAGACAACAATAAGCCAACAATTTTCGACACAAAAACCCCTAAGCTAACAACATTAAAGCAGCCTTAATACTCACCCACCACAACTCAGGGAACTGAGCAGAAGAGGGGGCGGAAGGATTGTGAGAGCCATGGTGGGGGAGACTGTCCAGAGGCATGGCCCCCCTCAGTAACAACACACTTGGGCCAGGAGGACCCGGCTGAAGACTAGGCTCTCCATGGTCCCCTGTCACAAGGACTGATCCAGACGCCCACGGAGGAGGATATCCAGCTGATTGGGGATGGGGAAGAGGGGAATTGGGGAACTGGGGATAACAACTCATTGTTGGCCCACTAAATAATGTAACTCATTATGGACAATAAAAAAAATAAAAATAAATGATCCTAGGAGAGAACAAGACACTACTGAATGGTTTGAAATGAAATATCTAAGGCTGGACAATGAAGGTGCCGATAATTTTAAGACATTTTATTATCTTCCACACGTCCGTTGATAGCATTAGTTAAGAACAAAAAAAATTTCATTGCATCTACTTCAAGTCTTCTTTCCAATCATGTCTCCTCCCCTCAACTTTCACTTAGATTCTTCAGAGTTTTTGAAGAGCCCCTCGCTTTATAGAAGAGGACAGTCCAAGTTGTAAGCCCACAATGGACAAAGAGAGACCACACGACTTTCTAAGAATTGGACATAACACCTAGAAGAACAAATCAACCAAAGATTCTGGGCAGGGTAATTATAGTCCAAAGATGAGCTCATGCTAAGACCAAGTAAAGTGTTCAAATTCATTTCCTCCCACCTCCTCCATGCATGGAGGTAACTATAACTAAGAGGTCTTCTGATTCAGAATGGACCTGTGTCGCAACACTCAGGCATTTAGCACTGAGCAGCTCTGACCTTCCCAAGTACATATTTTTACATATATACATATTTATATATTTATACATTTATATATATATATACATATATACATTTATACATATTGCATGCGATGTACATCCGTATGCTAAGATTAATTTAGTGCTGGAAGGTATGGCCGTTTTTAGAGAGTGTTTGACAGAATCCAGAGCCTGCTAACCTCATTGCAGACCAGGATAGAGAATACTCTGTTGATGTCCACCGTGTGCTGCGTTCAGATCTTGAATGTATGCACTCACTAAAATGCCATTGCAACCTGCAGCCTGCACAATTTTACAGATACTGAGCTGGAGTAACTGCACCAGGACTCAGACCTCCTGTGCAGGGCATCTCTCCGAGCACATAGTCAGAGGAAATGTTTATTATCACACAGCTGAAATTAGTTACCCCATGAGGCCTCCAAGTCGATTAGCAGGCATCTCTTGCTATTAATATCAATATCAGATATATTTATTATATAAAAATAATAAATATCAGATATTTATCGAATATCTGCTTTCCAATTTCAGACCACACCGTAGCCACTAGGAGAATTTCAGAAAAGTTTTTCTTTGGGCAGAAAACCAATACCTCTTCTCCATTCATTGAAGATGCACACATGCTCTTGCAAGCTGTGTGTAGTCCCCAGAACTTGACCTTTCATGGGGTCAAGCTGCTTCGTTCAATCCTGGGAGGCATCAGGGAGTTTTGAGGGAAACTGCTTGGCTGCTTGGCTACTTGGGAGAGTCAGTGCATTATCATGGTGCAGACTTGTGAGTGTTTCTGGTCCCTTCAACCTTTCTGGATAAACAGCATGTGTCATGGTTTGATCCAGGTGTCCCCCACAAACAATCGAATGTGTTCTGATAGATCGATCCTCAGCTGATGGCAATTCGGGAATTAGAACCTCATTAGAGCTGTGTTGTTGGGGACGGGCTTATGGGGGTTATAAGCCAGCTTCCCCTTGCCAGTGTTTGACACACCTTCCTGCCGCTGTTTGCAGTGCTGTGGTGGAGGTGATGTCCACCCTCTGCTCATGCCATCGTTTTCCCTGCCAGAATGGAGTCTCCCCTCGAGTCCATAAGCCTAATAAACCCATTCCTCCACAAGCCGCCTTTGCTTGGGTTCTTTCTGGGCAGCAACTAGAAAGCTGACTGCAACAGCATGGTATCCTGCTAAAAGGCATGGAGGATATAGGGTTTTGCTGAGACCAGCAGGCTTCCGGGACTGTCTCTTTCCGTTAAGGAAGTCGAGGCAGTCTGAGGACCTGATAATCTCTAGCGAATCCTGAACACTCCAGCCCCCAGGCAGGCCACAGCTCTGCCCTGAGATAAGCAGGCAGTTCAAGGCCTAAACTTAGTCCAGCTGCAATAACAAACCTAAACAATAAGGTTACATTTCCTCTGCTGACATCACCATTCTATACATGTCTATTATACATGTATAGAGTCACGTAGGCCTCTCAATTTATCTATGCAAAAGAGGCATCCAAAGGGTACTGGCCCCTACCAATCAACTCATGAGATGTCCACAGATCCTGCCCCTACCAATCTCCTTGCTGCCTATGCCCCTACCTCTGCCTTTTCCTCTATATAAAGAACTGTCATCTATACAATAAACGAGAACTGCCCACTGCCGCGTTCTCACGAGAGTGTCCATCTCTCGTCGGCTCACAGCTATTCCAAGCCTCTGCTCTCCCAGCCCCGTGGGCGAACAAGGAGTTGATGCTGAAACTCCCCCACTAAGCCACGGAACCAACCACAAAACAGAAAAGGGGAAATGGGTATTTGGCGCTCTGAGTTCAAGTTCATGGAAAGGGGTGAAGTGCGAAGGAGTGACTCTTTCACCAAGAACCTTCTCCTATCGTCAGTGTTCTCTACTCTGTGCCTTGGGATGGTCTGGGCCTCATGGGCAAGTATTTTTCTCCCTTTAACGTTGTGTGTTTTTATAGGTCATCCTTCTATGTTAGAGAAACCAGAGGCCATTCTTGCATAGGAGACCTAGCGAAAGAGCTAGGTTTTAATTAAATTTATGAAGCTTTTATTATTCCAGTGGGCAGCTTTCGCCACTACCCTAAGAAACCCATAGCCATCTGATGTTCTTCACATGGAATTAATCTCAAATGCTCGATTTTGTAAGATACGTCTTAATGCTGCCTGGGTAGGAACGAGAGCTTCAGAGAAGAGTCATATTAAAGATGAAGAGAGAGAAGCTTCTGCAGGAATTGGTTTTCAAGAGAGCAACTAAGTGAGAACTTTATTAAAAATGAAAAGAAATAATGGGAATATCTTGCATTAAGTGAAAATGTTTGACGTCTCCAGTTTTTTCAGTTTCTTTTATTTTGCCCCAGACAAATATTTCCTGGTTTGTGTTGTAATGTGGACCACGTGTTTTGTTACCTTTTCAGCTACATAGATTTCATATTTGGCCAAGGGGAAGATTTGTTATGTTCAGGAATTGGAAAAAAAGATGAGTAATACATATATATATATATATATATATATATATATATATATATATATATATATATATTCAGTAATATATATATATATTCAGTGTGACTAAACCTTCAATAGAATTTCAATCCTTTTTCCTACAAATTCTAGGATATTATTTTCAATTGATTTTTAATTTCTAACTAACAGACACATTAAAAGAGACACAAGTCACATGCAAAATGTTTATACTTCCCAGAATGCCCACCCGGGCACACGTCCCAGGGAAATGGATGGCAAGCATAATGCCAGGGTAGTCCACTTTAAAAGATTGTTTTTCTCAGACTGGAGAGATGTCTCAGTGGTTAAGGCATTTGCCTCCAGTGCCTAAGGCTCTGGGTTCAATTCCCCAGGACCCACATAAGCCAGACCCACAAGGTGGTGGCCCTGGTGTTTCTCCCCCCCCTCTGTGTATCTCTGCTTAAAAATGAATAAATAAATTTTTTTTAAAAAAATCTTGTTTTTCTTTTCAGAATTCTGGTCCTTTAACTAATGAGCTTTCCAAAACTTTCATTTTCTTTATTCATTAATTGATAGGTAGTTCGATGATTTCCACTTCTTGATGATTTTGACTAGGAGTAAATTCAATCAAATAGATGAAAGTTATCTTTAATAAATACTATAAAGCATTTATGAAAGGAATCCAGGGGACACAGCAATAGACAGTGTTGTGGTCAGCTTTCTTGTTGCTGCGCAGAAAGAACCCAAACAAAAGTGGCTTGTAGAGGAATGGGTTTATTTGGCTTACGGACTCGAGGGGAGACTCCATCCTGGCAGGGGAAATGATGGCATGAGCAGAGGGCTGGACATCACCTCCGCCACAGCACTGCAAACAGCGGCAGGGAGGTGTGCCAAACACTGGCAAGGGGGAGCTGGCTTAGAACCCCATAAGCCAGCCCCCGACAACACAGCTTCATCGAGGTTGTAAAACCCAAACTGCCATCAGCTGAGGATCGATCTATCAGAACACATTCAATTATTTGTGGGGGACGCCTGGATCAAACCATGACAGACAGAAAGACATCTTTAATGCAATCTCTATAAAAAATACCAATAAATTCTTTAAGTAATTAGAAAAATATGCAGGCCCTCATTTGTAGTAGATATATGTATGAATACAGCAGGGAGGCGGCAAACATGGGTGTCATGGTTTGATCCAGGTGTCCCCACAAACAATTGAATGTGTTCTGATAGATCGATCCTCAGCTGATGGCAGTTTGGGTTTTACAACCTCGATGGAGCTGTGTTGTTGGGGAGGGCTTATGGGGTTCTAAGCCAGCTTCCCCTTGCCAGAGTTTGGCACACCTTCCTGCCGCTGTTTGCAGTGCTGTGGCGGAGGTGATGTCCACCCCTCTGCTCACGCCATCGTTTTCCCTGCCAGGATGGAGTCTCCCCTCGAGTCCGTAAGCCAAATAAACCCATTCCTCCACAAGCCGCTTTTGCTTGGGTTCTTCCTGCACAGCAACTTGAAAGCTGACCGCAACAATGGGTCAAACCTGCAAAGCTGGAAAGCGGTCAAAAGTGGGTACAGAGAGATACTGAGGAAGAGGGTGGGGTGAGAGGACTCAGGTGCAGGGGTGGGGGGAGAGGTGGCTTGTAACCCTAAAAAGGGAACAATATGAGGAGAGGAGGACCAGCTGAAACAAATTTCTTGTGAATACGCCAGAATGATACCTATAATTCCATATGCTAAATAAAAAAGTGAAATTTCATTTTAAAAATTGTGGTAATTTTGAATAAATGTCCCCCATGAGAATTAAGGGTTTATTAAAATTGTCAATTGTCTCCAGCCATTTCTGGCTGGAGGAGGTGTGTCACCTTGGCCAGATCCTAGGGTTCAGCCCTAAGGTGTTTCTGGGGTGGGTCTGGAATTCTAGCTTTACATATGCAAAAAACAGTCTGAGCTCAAGCCTGGAGTTCCTCTTGTTTTGCTAGTTTGGAGTGTGCTTGCTTGAGGTGCTGGCGGTGGGCTTCTGTCTCTGTCTCTGCTTGCTTCTGTGAAAGGGGGCCAGCCTTCCCTTAACTTCTTCCCCTGGATCTGTTCAATAAATATTTTCCTCCCATAATCGTGCCTGGTTTGGAGATTCATCCCAGCAGTGTGTGGCTGACTACGATACCAGAGAACAGTTGGTTCCCCACATAACAGATATGTCATTATGCACTTGTGGTAGTTTGAATAATGTCCCCCGAAAGAATTAAGGGTTTATTAAAATTATTAATGGTCTCCAGGCTTCTGGCTGGAGGAAGTGCCCCTTTGGCCCAGCCTCCTGGGGACTGACCCTTTCTCATTTGGATGGAAAATACTAAGGATAGATCTGCAAAAGAAGAGCCAGAACCCTGGTCTGGAGATCTGCATTTTGGGAATCCCAGTGTGTTACAGTGTGTTTGCTTGGTGCTGGTGCTGGGCTTCTGCCTCTCTCTCTGCTTGCTTCTGTGAAAGGGGGCCAGCCTTTTTGTTTTCCTTAACTTCCCCTGGGTCTGATACCTCAATAAATACTTTTCCTCCCCATAATCGTGCGTGGTTTGGAGATTCATCCCAGCGGCATGTGGCTGACTATGGCAAAAATATAGGACAAGCTGCTGGCTTTGAGACACCGCATCAGAGACAGCAATCTTCAGGACCCCATGAGCACACACAAGCTGAACTCTGGTCCACAAAGAAACACAAACCTTGTGTCTGATATCACCACATCTGTCCCAGAAAATCCTTCTCGACTCCCAACTGGTTTCCATGATGGGACCAGGAATGGAAAGCTTAATGGCTAAGTGAATTTATACCTGTTGTGTTGTTCTTAGTTCAGCTGTTATAACGGAATATCAGGAAGAACTAACGTTAACTCCTCACACTCCACAGGCTGGAAGTCCTAGGCGAGTGTTCCACCATGATCGGGTTGGTTTTGACTGAGGTGAGGATCTTCTCTCCGATCTGTGTCCTTGATAGTAGAGGGCAGGAGGGAGAGAATGAGAGAGAGAGAGAGAGAGAGAGAGAGAGAGAGAGAGAGAGAGAGAGATGTACTGGCACCATGGCCTCGGAAGTATCCTGCAAACATCCTCACCTGACCTCCAAGGTCTTCTGCCGTCATGATTTCCTTGGCTCCAAGTATCCCATTTGGAAATACTATCCCACGGATAATCTAGGCTTTCAGATATGAGTGGGGCATGTACACATTCAGGCTATAGCAGCCATTGGAGCTGATAAAAGTTCTTATGTTGTTGTCCATATGGTTAGTGTTAGAGTTTAAGGAAGGTGAAGTACATGGGATAACAGAATTGTGGTATTTGTTTTGGAAAATTAGCTCACAAAAGGCATGTATTAATCGAGTTATTTTAAGTTTTTGGGCCAGGTGTGGTGGGGCACGCCTTTAATCCCAGCACTTGGGAGGCAGAGGTAGGAGGATCGCCATGAGTTCGAGGCCACCCTGAGACTACAGAGTGAATTCCAGGTCAGCCTGGGCTAGAGCGAGACCCTACCTCGAAAAACCGAAAAATAAATATATAAATAAAAATTAAAAATAATAAAGTTTTCCAAAAATTAGAAAGAAATTCTAAAATTTATATTGTACTAAAAAAAAACCTGAAATAGCTTAAGCCACCTGTAATGAACAGAACAAAACAGGAGGTACTGTGCTATCTGACTTCAAAACACACTACAAAGCTGCATTAATCAAAACGGCCCAGCACTGGCATATAGACAGACATGGAGGAATGAGCCACTTATTCTGTCTTAAAACTTATTTTCAGCTTCAAAAATAATGGGGTCAAAATGAATTAATGGGACACAAATAATGCTATTTTATCCCAGTCCTAAGGACCACTTGTAAAAAAAGAAGATGATTACCAGTTTTTTTTTTTTTTTACGTTTTAAATATAAATTTATTGTCCATAATGAGTTACATTATTCAGTGGGCAAACAATGAGTTGTTATCCCCAATTCCCCAATGCCCCCCCTCCCCATCCCCAATCAGCTGGATAACCTCCTCCGTGGGTCGTCTGGATCAGTCCTTGTGGCAGGGGACCCTGGAGAGCCTAGGACTCAGCCTGGTTCTCCTGGCCCAAGTGTGTTGTTACTGAGGGTGCCATGCCTCTGGATAGTCTCCCCCACCACGGCTCTCACAATCTTTCCGCCCCTCTTCTGCTCAGTTCCCTGAGTCGTACCACAGTTGTTTTTTTTTATGAAACTCTAACAGCATTGTTCACGATCAGTCAAAAGTAGAACTATGCCTAGAGAAATGGCTCAGTGGCTAAAGGGCTTGTCTGCAAAGCCTAACAACCTGGATTTGATTCCCGTGTACCCACGTAAAGCCAGATGCACAAAGTGGTGCACTCATCTGGAGTTTGTTTGTAATGGCTAGAGGCCATGGTGCACCCATTTATTCTCTCTCTCTCCCTCTCTCTCTCTTTCCCTCTCTCCTTGCAAATAAGCAAAATCAAATATCTTTTACGAAGTGGAACTATTCCAAATACTCATCTACTAGCTAAGGAAAAAAGTCAAAATGCGCTCAGGCAGTACAGTGAAATACTACTCACCCATCAAAAGTACAACTACTGACAAGCATCTCTGTAGGAATGAATCTCAAAGTGTGAAGCTAAGCAAAAAAAAAGCTTTTGTTGTCATGATTATGGTATCCAAAATGTCCTGCTGAGGCAAATCTTCAGGGGCAGAAAGCAGAGATTATCAGTTGGGTGGCCATTAATTAGACCGGGTGGCTGGGCACTGGGAATAAAGGGACTTTGGGGACAGATAAGTGTGATCTGTGAACACAACTGATCATCCAGTAGCCGTGTGGACACGGATATTAAAGCAGGTAGGTTTAGAATGGAACTCACTGGAAAGTGAGTCAACTCAACCCATGTCTCTTCCAGAGCGAGAAGTATGGGGTGTGGAGGAGGGACTCCATCAGCCTGGGTCCCTGGGACCCCAGTGAGCCCAGTCTCCCTCAAGCCCACACTGGGCAGGGGATGAATGGTGGTTGCATAAAACCTCGGAGGGCAAATATTAATTTTCCAAAGGCTCTCACGTACAGTACACATGACATCCATGCTTTGCATTATTACCTGATTGTTGTGTCTAAATCCAGCCAAATATTGGATGTGGAATAATAATAATAATAATAATAATAATAATAATAGCTCGTCTGATGCTATTAGAAAGCAAGGCTTTGGAGCTGCTGGGGATGGGGACACATGTGGCCATACTGTCATAATTTGAGAGAGCAGCTTTCACGTACATTCTTTTTTATTTTTGTAACCTGATATTCAAACAAAGCTTCTAAAATAACTTGGGAATCAGAAGCCTCAAGGTGTCATGCTTTGTCGTGCTGTGAGAAGGACTGATGAGCTGTCTCCCTGAAGAGAATATGTGCAGGCCTCTCGCTCAGATGAGCTGTCAGAATGGTGAGCCCCGAGGGGCTCCTCAGTTGGGCTGAAGCTCCCCTTCATCAGAGATCCCGAAGGAATAGCTCAGGGCTGGCCTGGCCTCCCCTTCAACCCATGTTTCAAATGGCTAAACTTTTTCCTCCTCTCGGCAGGCCTCAAGGGATAAGGCTTGTACCCATCAGGATGGGACACCTGATTCTGCCCATCCCTGGATAGAACCTGCTGGAAAGGACTTCTTCTCCCCTGGGATGCTGTTAGGAAGAATAGCTCAGCTCCCATCACGAATGAATCACTCCACCTCGGTTCTTCTTCCTATGGATTCCTTCTCTGGTCTCCCCCCACCCACACACTCTCAAGCTGTTTTTAAAATCTATTACCTAGGGACTTTCAAACTGTATATGACCTCAATAGGTTCCAAAATTTGGCCAAGTCCGACGGGCATGGGATCCAACACACAACCTGGATCCCAGGCAGAGGCAACTCCCAGATGCAATGAAGCATGCAGAACAGAAAACCATAGTTTGGAATTTCTATAGGAATGAAAGAAATATGTATGAAGTATACTGATTCAGGGCTCAACAATTGGGTGATATAGATGAAGAAGCTCATAACTCATAAAGCAATATGTAGATAAAAGCTAATTGTCATGGTTTGATCCAGGGGTCCCCCACCAACAAATGAATGTGTTCTGGGTAATTGATCCTCAGCTGATGGCAGTTTGGGTTTTACAACCTCGATGAAGCTGTGTGGTTGGGGGCAGGCTTATGGGGTTCTAAGCCAGCTCCCCCTTGCCAGAGTTTGGCACACCTTCCTGCCGCTGTTTGCAGTGCTGTGGCGGAGGTGATGTCCACCCTCTGCTCGTGCCATTGTTTTCCTGCCATGATGGAGTCTCCCCTGGAGTCTGTAAGCCAAATAAACCCATTCCTCCACAAGCCGCTTTGGTTGTGTTCTTTCTGCAGCAACAAGAAGCTTGACTACAACACCAGACTTATTAGGATATTTAAGCTTAGCATTCAGGAGGAGAAGTAACATACAGCTGAATTGAACCGAATGGAAAGGCCTCCCACTGAGGTGGAATTCTCCGCATGTGCCCCTAAGTCCCCTGCACATCTTCCCCCCACTGCCAGGCTTGGCTAGTCCCACTGCAAAGCTATTCGCACATGAAACTTGATTTTGCTTTGATTTTTTAAATGTTGATATTTTG
>PVHP010053055.1:0-10893 GCA_004024765.1 Zapus hudsonius
CCAAACAAGCAGCAGAAGAAAAGGTATCAGAGGACTCCCATCCTGAGAGGGGAAGGTTCATGTGGGAAAGAATCCTGAGCTCCCCCCCCTTCACCTTAGCCTAAGGGTTAGGGCTGGGGTGAGGGGCCTTACCTGGAAAGTGAAGTCCTCCTTCTAGGAAGCCATGTGGAAGAAGAGACTGGCCTTTGTTCTAGGGAAGCTTTTTGAAACTTCCCCCAGGTAAGTCAGAGAGACAGCTGATTGGTCTATACCTGACCAATCAGTTTTTGCATCTAGGTTGGAGCTCTGGCAAGAGACTCAAGAGGAGGGGGTCCATGGAGCTTGCCAGAACTGTCTGTCACACAGCCTGACACCAATTCTTTCAAATTGTTTCCTGACCTGGAACACTTGTTCCCCATGTTTGTTACAGGGAGGTTGGAGGGAATGTTCGTGGTAGAGCACGATGGTGAGCTCTGTTGCCGGGAAAGAGAAGCTTCCAGTCCTTTCCAGCTCTTGTTCTTGTTTGCTTGGTTGTTTTTTTTTTTTTTTTTTTTCTGAGGTAGGAAACACATGGACTTTGGGTTAATTGAACAGGCCAAGAATGAAGAGCAGGCATTATTATTACTTACCTGTTGGCTTTTGGTAAGACAATTTCTAATCTTTCTGAGAAGTCTTTTACAATGCTTCCCGGCAAGTCTTGCAACATGGTGACATCTGTTGAGATTGGACAATAATCAATGACCTTTGTGCCTGACAGACCCACATGATGGACTGTCAACTTCGTCATCCTCCTACGGGAAAGACAGAGAGCAGGGCTGGGGAGATGGCTCAGCGGTTAAGGCACTTGCCTGCAATGCCTAACTCGCCAGACCTGATTCCCCAGTACCCATGTGAAGCCAGATGCACAAAGTGCATTTAAAAAGATAAAGCTAGATCTGGGCGTGGTGGTGCGCACCTTTAATCCCAGCACTGGGGAGGCAGAGGCAGGAGGATCACTGTGAGTTCAAGGCCAACCTGAGACTACAAAGTGAATTCCAGGTCAGCCTGAGCTAAAGTGAGACCCTACCTCGAAAAACCAAAAAAAAAAAAGATAAAGTTAGGGCTGGAGAGATGGCCCAGCGGTTAAGGCACTTGCCTCTAGTGCCTAAGGCCCTGGGGTTCAATTCCCCAGGTCTCACATAAGCCAGACCCACAATGTGGTGGCCCTGGTATCTCTCTCTCTCTCTCTCTCTCTCTCTCTCTCTGTGTGTGTGTGTGTGTGTGTGTGTGTGTGTATCTCTCTGCTTGAAAATGAATAAATAAAAAATATTTTTTAAAAAAGATAAAGCTAGATCTGGGCGTGGTGGAGCACACCTTTAATCCCAGCACTGGGGAAGCAGAGGCAGGAGGATCACTGTGAGTTGGAGGCTACCCTGAGACTCCATAGTGCTGGGATTAAAGCATGTACCCTCATGCCTGGCCCTAGACAGTTCTTTTTTGGGGGGAAAAAAGGGAGATGTGGGGACTTCCCCTTGAACTTACCTCACTCAGGGTTGATTCATATCGTTGAGGATCTCCCATGGGTCAAATGAATATTAAACCTGAATATGGGTCCATCTCCTCTGAAGGAAATCTGAGTCAATAATTTTTTAATATTTTAATTTGTTTATTTGAGAGAGAGAGAGACAGGGAGAAAGAAAGACAGAGATGGGGGCAGCAGGGCCTCTTGTTACTGAAAATGAACTCCAGATACATGCACCATCTTGTGGGCACTGGGGAACCAAACCAAGCCAGCAGGCTTTGCAAGCAAGTGCTTTTAACCACCAAGCCATCTCCCCAGCCCTACAAATAGATATTTAAAGAGAAACTGCTTTTTTCATCAGTGTGGAAGAAAGAGTTATATATGAAGAAATGCGGAAGAGGGGGCGGAAAGATTGTGAGAGCCGTGGTGGGGGAGACGATCCAGAGGCATGGCCAGGAGAACCTGGCTGAGTACTAGGCTCTCCATGGTCCCCTGTCACAAGGACTGATCCAGAGGACCCATGGAGGAGGTTTTCCAGCGGTTTGGGGAGAGGGGACAGCGGGGAATTGGGGATAACAACTCATTGTTTGCCCACTAAATATTGTAACTCATTATGGACAATAAAAAATATTTTTTTAAAAAAATTCTGAATTTTGCTTTGTACATGCCAGAAAAACCCCAAACCTGGTTTTCTCATCCGTCACAGGAAATAATACCCTATGCTCACTCACTATTGGGTTCAGGGTTATTGTACAGAAGGGCTTTTGAAAACTCACACAAGCCATGAATCAGATGGGCAGGGTGGAGAACACCCTTGGCCCTGATTCAGCCTCTGATAATTTTATTAACTGGAAAGAGCCAGGTTGGAAGAGTTCAGGAGCTGAGCCACATGGAGTTGGAGTCTAACTCTGACTCCTTCATGCCAAAGTCAAGGCGTTGGCCATGTGCAGGCTGTGGGAGTGGACAGTTAGACCACAGCATTGTTCAAGCATTCGTAAGGCTGCAGATGGACTCTGACCAAGGTCTAGTCCACAGCAGTGGCTTCGGTGATGGTGTGCCCTGGTTCCCATAACACACGAAAGAATGGGTGCAAACGGATGCCATGGGCCCCTGTGTGCCATTAGTTCTAAACTATTCTCTGCAAGGGCAGATTGACAGACACACAGAGCTGTTCATGCTGGTCACAGAACGGGTATTCTGGTATCACTCTTTCCTAATTTCCCTTACCTTCCATGACTTCTCATTGGCTTTGAGTAGAGCCCAAACTCTCTCTCTCTCTCTCTCTCTGTTCTTTCTTTACTTCCTTCTCCCTTCCTTTTTTCATCCTTTCTTTCCTCCCACTCTAAGTTTTGCTCCAGGTGAGCAGACATAGTGTGTCTTGTGCATTGCTGCATTCCTCTGGCCTAGAGCACTACGTAGCGCATAGTAGGCTCTTCAGAAGTAGTTCTTGACTGGATATGGCCCCAGGGTGAATGAAACCACATGTCAAAGTCGTTTCCTTAGCACCATGCCAAAATCAGAGAGCGATGGGGGGAGAGAGGAGGGTTGCATGTGTATTTAATGGAAGACAGAAGAGAATGAGAGCTGCGTGTGGTAGTGCAAACCTTTATAATCCCAGCACTCGGGAGGCAGAGGCAGGAGGATTACTGTGAGTTGGAGGCCACCTTGAGACTACACAGTGAGTTCTAGGTCAGCCTGGGCTAGAGGGAGACCCTACGTTGAAAAACCAAGAGAGGGGAGAGAGAGAGAGAGAGAGAGAGAGAGAAAGAGAGAGAGAGAGAGATACACAGAGAGAGAGACAGAGACAGAGACAGAGATAGAGACAGAGAGAGACAGAGAGAGAGAGAGAATGAGCAGGGCAGGCAATAGACTCTACCTAAATGGACAAGAGTTTACGGACAGGCGGCATGCGTCATCAGTGGGTCCCCCATTGCAGTAAAGGCTTGCGGCTGTCAAGGGTCACAGCCTCAAATGCCAGCAGTGCAGGAGGAAGACGGAAGACCAGTAAGTCACCGGTGAATCAATAGAGGCACTAGAATGCACACAGATAGAACCAAGGCAAAGAGGGGAGGTTAAACATTGACTGTGTGCCTAAGATAAATGTGTTAGCAGAACACAGAGGTTGGGGAGTTTACAGAGTAGATGGAACCAGCCAGAAGCCATGCCTGCCTCTCCGATAATGCCACCAGGCTCCCTCTCCTTGGCATCACGATGGTGACCAGCCTCACAGATGTGGCTGCCCAGCTTCTAGTTGGGCATGTGTGTGTCCTGACTCCATATGAAATTCCCAAGACATGAACTATGGGAGTCATTGATGAGGGATTTTGTTATTATTTTTTTCCTGGGATGGTACAGTCCATCGGTCAGTATTGGGCAGGACCCCCCACCCATGTGAGTCATGAGTCAAAAAGCCATTAGACACTCCCAAACCACCAAATAGGAGAAGCAACGCTTCCTCCAACGCACTGGGTACACAACAGCCAGTCAGGCAGTGGGGACGTGTCTGTGTGGCCCGGGGTCTCTGCAGGGAGAGGTGGAGTCCAGTCCTTTGTGTCACCAGACAGAAGCTGCCTGTCCTTCCCTTTTCCTCAACCTGTGATCCCATCTTTCTCTTTGCTTCTTGTGTAGCCTCTCCTTGAGCATGGGGGGGGGGCACACGTGTGGAGGTCAGAGGAGGATCTGTTGTCATCAGTGTCACCTTGCTGGGATGAACTTCCAAACCAGGCAAAGTTGAGGGGGGAAAGGGGTTTATTTCAAGCTTACAGATCCAGGCGAAGTTCCATCAGTGGCAGAAGAATCTGCTTCCAGACATCCAAGCAGAGAGAACCCACCAAAGCAGCCAGCACAAACCAGCAGCGAATAACAGGAACCTCAAGCAGAGCTCAAACCTCTCTGAATACCTTGGAGCTGGACATCAGATCTGTCCCCAAACACACCTTAGGGCTGGACCCCAGGATCTGTGCACCCCCCGCCCCGTGACACCCCAAGTTACAAACCTGAGTCTATGGGGGACATAGATTCAAACTACCATTTTCTTCCTTTCACCTCCTTTGAGATGGATTCTTGTCGTTCCCCACTGGGGTCACCAGGCTAGCTGGCCCCTGAGCCTCCAAGGATTCTTCTGTTTCCTCTCGAGCCCAGTGAGAATCCACATGAGCTGGAAGATGAGGGTGAACTCAAAGGGTGACCTCTGACCTCCACACGTGCACTGAGGCACGCACATGTCCACACACACAAAGATAAAGTCATAAAAATAAAAGGAAGAAGCTGGGCGGAGTCTCGCACGCCTTTAACCCCAGCATTTGGGAGGCAGAGACAGGAGGATGGCTGTGAGTTCAAAGCCACTATGTCCTACATAGTGAATTCCAGGTCAGCCTGGACTAGAGCGAGGCCCTACTTCGGAAAAGTTTTTTGAGAGAGGGAGGAAGGAGGGAAAGAAGGAAGAGAGGGAGGAGGGAAGGAGAGAGGGAGGAAGAAAGGAAGGAAAGAAGGAAGGGAGGGAGGAGGGAAGGAGAGAGGGAGGAAGAAAGGAAGGAAAGAAGAAAGGAAGAGAGGGAGGGAAGAAGGAAGGAAGGAAGGAAGGAAGGAAAGAATTGCATTATTTATGTGTGTTTTACATTCCTGGAGTCTGAGCAAGTTAGTATTCATTCAGTTAATTAACTTATATCCACATGTATCCTAAAATGAGATGTAATTAACATACCCATCAAGTAAACTACAGTTACAAAAATCAGAGGAAGAATGGGAAGAAAGAGTAAAGGGGACAAGACAAATAATAGAAACAGGAATCTGGTGCATAAAAAAATGCATTTCAAGAAGTCTTGTCTTAAGAAAGAAGCCCACAAATACAGCCCTAAATCTTCTAGCTAAAAAAATATAAAAAAACCCTAAACTCTATGAGTAACATGAATCTCAGGATTTATCTGTTCAAAATAGACAAGTTTATTTATTTATAAAATAATTTTTATAAAATGAAATATATAAAATAAATTTATTTATAAAATAACCTGTTTGTTCCAGGCCACCCTGAGACTACATAGTGAATTCCAGGTCAGCCTGGGCTAGAGCGAGACCCTACCTCGAAAAACCAAAAAAAAAAAAAAGAATGTCTCCCAGCTCTAGCAGAACTGATAAGGAAAGATAAGGAAAGCCTAGGCGTGTCCCCACAGGGCCACTTATTGGCAGAAACTCCAGGAAGGTCCCCAAATGCCAGCTGGTCTGTGTCTAGCTGGGGTGGTCAGGGATTATTAACGCGTACCTCAGCTGCCCGTGTCCACTTCAGGCTTTACGTTGCCCAGCTGGCCTGTAAAAGCATCGCATTCTTGGGGATCCCCCCCCCAAGATTTACTCAAATCAATGAATAGGTCTGAGCACTTTTTAAAAAAGATTTATTTTTATTTATTTATTTCTGAAATATTTTATTTATTCATTTTCAAGCAGAGAGATAGAGAGAGAGAGAGAGAGAGAGAGAGAGAGAGAGAGAGAGAGAGAGACAGAGAGAGAGCGCACCAGAGCCACCACCTTGTGGGTCTGGCCTATGTGGGTCCTGGAGAATTGAACCAGGGGCCTTAGGCACTGGAGGCAAGTGTCTTAACCGCTGAGCCATCTCTCCAGCCCAGTTCTGAGCACTTTTTATTACCCAAGGGAAGAAATACCCTCCGTTAGCAGAGAGAGCAGCCCTTGAAGAGGGCAAGGAAAGTCTCTGGGAAAGAGCAAGTGCAAAGGCCGGGAGGCAGCCACCGGCTTCTCTTGTCCTAAGAAGAAGGTGCAAGAAGCAATCAGATAGAAAGAAATGCAAAGGAAGAGAGGGAAGGAAGAAGGAAGAGAAGGCCTGCTGGAAGGGCCAAGGGGATCCCAGAGGGCCGACAAGGTCATTGTTAGTACTTGAGCTGTTGGAAGGTTTTTAAGTGAAGTGGGCTCCCTTGGCATAGGCTTTTATTTATTTGTTTCTTTGTTATTTATTTTATGAGACAGGGTGAGCATGTCAGGACCTTTTGTCGCTGCACATGAATTCCAGACGCATGCACCACTTTGTGCATCTGGTTTTTTACATAAATATGTTGGAGAACTGAACCCAGATTGGCAGGCTTTGCCATCTTTAACTGCTGAGCCATCTCCCCAGCCGAGTTTTTATTTTTCTGTTGACAGTTGTCACGCATGTTCGTAATGTATTTTCATCATCATCCCCCCCCCATTGCCTTGTTTTATTCTCCTCCCCTTCCACTCAACCCCTTCTTTCCAACTTGGCCCTCTTTTATTTTGATGATCTCTCTCTCTCTCTCTCTCTCTCTCTCTCTCTCAGCTCAATATGGTGCAGGTCTTGGGAAGTTAATCGCAGCCGCTGTGAGGTCATGAAGTAATGGCCACTTTGTGTCTGGAAGATAGTTTCCCAAAGTACTCCTCACCATCCTCTGGCTCTTACATTCCTTCCATCCCTTCTTTCACAATATTCCCTGGGCTCTGAAGGATGTAATAGAGATGTGTCATTTGTCACCGAGCACTCAGAAGTCCCTTCTGTGCAGCACTTCGATGAGTTTTGTGTCTCTCCACAGAAGTCACCACTTGGCATAAGTTTTAAAAGGACTGTTCTTACTGGACACGGGGAGGCTTAGACAGGAGGATAGAACGTTCTAGGCCAGTCTGTGCCACATAGCAAGACTGTTGAGAGAAAAAGAGACAGACAGACGAAGACAGACAGACAGACGTGGATATCCTTCCCTGATTAAAAAAAAAAAGATGGAGTGATGAAATATTCTTCAAAAAGCTCTTGCTAACTATGGCTTCCTGCAGGCTGAATTGCAGTGCCCCTAGCAAACGGCAGGCACGGTGCCAGTTCATAGAAATCCAGGAATGTGATAATTGGCAGACCCGAGAGCCTGAAAGCTCATTCTGTGTCAGCCTCCCTGGGACACCAGCTCTAAGCTGCTCCTTCCTCATGAGCCCCTCCAAGACCAAGGAACAGTGAAACAAGCCAGAAAGGAACTGAGATCAACAGCCAGCTTCCTGGGATTAAGATAATTAAGCAAAGCAAAGAAAAATCCAGTACCAAGGGACCTTGAACATGGAAAGGGCCCCGGAGAACACTCGCCTTTTTTTTGGCCCTCCCCTTAAGGTGAGTGTCGCAGGGATGCCTATGTACAAAATGTCCCTCAAAGGTGGCCCAAGTCTGTCAGAGAGCACCCTACTCTGTCACTCCCTGGTTAAACTGGGACAAGTCACTCCTCCTCTGTGAGTCATGGTCAGTTCTTGTGGGGGGGGGGTCCACAATAGGAGCTCACTCCATTATGTCAGTTCCAGGCTTGACCAAGGCAATGGTTACCTATGGGCTCTTGGGGTTTCCTGGTTCTTGGCATCTTACTCAAAGCACTGAAGAAAGATCTCGCAAGTAGTAATGCAGAAAGACACTTTATTAAGAGCAAAGCGACAGTGGAGGTCTGAATATGTCATCGAAGAGACAGCAGGCCACTGGAGTGGAGAGGCTTAAGGGTCCCAGGAAGTGGTCTGGGGTCTTTCAGGGAGGATGGATAAGTTGCTAGGGGCATAGTTTGGGTGGTCCTGTGGTTTGACTGATAGGTCTGGGTTATATGTTTTGTTTTATTCTGTTTTTTATTGAGGTAGGGTCTCACTCTAGCCCAGGCTGGCTTGGAATTCACTATGTAGTCTCAGGGTGACCTTGAACTCAATTCTCCCACCCCTGCCTCCCAAGTGCTGGAATTAAAGGTGTGTACCATCACACCAGGCAAAATGCTTTTTTGATTCCTATAATCCACCTGATTTTAAGCATATGTGCACCCAGTTAAGCAGAGGCATAAATTGGGAAGTAAGGGTTTCTCCCTAAAAGTTCGCACTTAGAGGATATTTCGCTTTACTCGACACGCACTCAAAGCCAGTCCAGGCTGGGAAGCCCCCTGCCTTTCAGATCTTGGCTCTATTGAAAAAGATATTTGAATGGGTGCAGATCACGTACAAAGGTCACAAAGGACATAAGTAAACCAGCCCACTGTGTGGAGCAGGGTTACGTGCACCTCAGTGCAGGTGGGCATTCCAGGTTGTCAGTGGGTTGCAAGGTGCATTGTTCAGAAGGCTGTTTACTGCTCAAGCCAGCAGTGTCCCAGTGGCTAAACGATTTCCTGTGCCTTCCTGCCTCCCAAGGACCTGAACAAGACCTCCTCCATCACTCCAACACCATCCACGGTTTATTTTGGCTTACAGACTCAAGGGAAACTCCATGATGGCAGGGAAAACGATGGCATGAGCAGAGGCTGGACATCACCTCCTGGCCAACATCAGGTGGCCAGGAGAGTGTGCCAAACACTGGCAAGGAGAAGCTGGCTCGAACCCCCATAGGCCTGCCCCCAACAACATACCTCCAACTCCGAAATTGCCATCAGCTGGGGATCGGGCATTCAGAAGACATAAGTTTATGGGGGACACCTGAATCCGCAGTTCCCATCCTCTCCCTCAGCCTCCCTTCTAAGCATCCCTTTCGGGATGGCTTCTGCATGATAGTTAATTTCAGTTGTCAATTTGTCAGGATTTGGAATCACCACGGAAACGAGTCTCTGGGCATGTTTCTAGATTAGGACTGCCCCTCACGTGGGTGGGCTGGGGTCCTTTGCTGCAGAAGGGGACAGTTAGCTGAGCACCACCATTCACTGTTCCCTCCTTTCTGACTGCAGACGAGCAGTGACCAGCTGGTTAGAAATGGGTTAGATTTGGGGCTGGAGAGATGGCTCAGCAGTTAAGGCACTTGCCTCCAGTGCCTAAGGCGCTGGGTTCAATTCCCCAGGACCCACATAAGTCAGAGCCACAAGGTGGTGGCCCTGGTTCTCTCTCTCTCTCTCTCTCTCTCTCTCTCTCTCTCTCTCTCTCTCTCTCTCTCTCTCTCTTTCTCATTCTCTGAATCTCTCTGCTTGAAAATGAATAAATAAAATATTAAAAAAAGAAATGGGTTAGATTTGCAGTTTTACAAGATGCACCAGAACACAGAAATCCCACCCCCCCATTGCCTGCCACCTGGCTGTGTCTTAGAACCCCCTAGAAAACTGGAAAGCAACCCCCATGCCCAGCAGCACCTCAAATCAATGATATCCGAAAGCACGGAGAGGCATCGGTAAGTGTAAAGCATCCTGGGAGATTCCATGGGCTGCAGGGCTGAGAGCTCTGCTTCAGAGGCTCAGCAGAAAGGCCCTCCTTTGAGATCACTGCCTTAGATAATGCAGGACATGGACCCTCCAGTCCTGGCCCTAGGATCCACCCACTCTTGGCAGCTGCCCACACTGCTGACTCCTGTCGAGGTAGTGCAGAGCAGTGGTTAGGGGATCTATGGTGAAGTCCTGAGAACTGGATTTGAATCCCAGTTTCATCATTTATCAGCGACGTGATCTTGGGAAAGGTACCAAGTTTCTCTGCTTCTCAGTTCTCTTGGGTGTAATGCAGAGCTTAGATAATACCTGCCTGTCAGAGCTACTCTGAGGGCTGAATTGAGTGAGGAGAATATACACTGCTTAGAACAGTATTAGCCCTGCAAAAGTTCTCGATGATGGCTAGGAACGGTGAATGTGGGCTGGAGAGATGGCTCAGTGGTTAAGGTGCTTGCCTGCAAAGCCTAAGGACCCAGGTTCAATCCCTCAATACCCATGTAAAGCCAGATGCACAAGGTGGCACATGCATCTGGAGTTTGTTTGCAGTGGATGGAAGGCTTGGTGCATCCATTCTCTCTCTGTGTGCCTCTTTTTCTCTCATTCTCAGAATAAATGAATAAAATATGTTAAAACTCACTGTATCAGCTGAGGTTTCCCTCAGTGACTCCTGTTGAACTAATTCTGGTTGGCCTGGGATAAAAAGAACACGGACGAGAAGGCTGTGTCCAAGTCTAAGGAAAGGAGACCAGCTCCAAGGACCCTGGTGGGAAGCTGTCAAATGCTAGCCTGGGAAGATTGAGCCCTAGAAATTTCTTTGGACTACTCAACTCCGTGCAGATTTCCAAGTTAGAGTCTGACTGGAGGGCTTGGGAGTTTGGCTCAGTGGTAGAGTGTTTGCCTAGCATGCACAAGACCTGGGTTCGATCCCTAGCACTGTGAGAAAATAAATTAATAATGAATGAATGCAGGCATGCATGAATAAAAATAAATGGAGTGTGAATGGGCTTAGAGAGAGGCACTTTCTCCCTTTGTGGGACACCAGGGGTGGAATAAATAACATTTTCCTCAGGACCATGTAACACAGAAGGAAGTTGGCTCTTTAAAGGAGTCAGACCCTGTAGCCTTAGTAAAAGAAGACAGAGTCTGTTTTATATTTATTTGATGTTGGTCTTCTTTTCCTATCTTCGTCCATTTGATTAAACTCAACCCATCATCTCTTTTTAAAAATATTTTATTTATTCATTTTCAAGCAGAGAGAGAGAGAGAGAG
>PVHP010053056.1:0-10882 GCA_004024765.1 Zapus hudsonius
GTATGAGTGTGCGGATAGCAAATAGTTATAAATAGATATTTCTACACACCAATCACAGTACTTTAGAGCAATAATTTATAGCTCATTAGTGTGCAATGGCTGACATGTGTTCACCCAGCAGGATTTGGCTTTTTTTTCACAATCTAACATTCTGTGTCTATATGTTCATCTTACCATGGAAATAGATCTTTGCCTAAGGCAGCATGAGTCATAAAATTAGTGGAGATATTGATGATGTTATTAATTTCACTCTGTGCAACAGCGTAGATGCTTTCCCGTCTTGAATGCTTTCCATGGCAAAGAGGGAAGAATTAAATAAAGGCATTCAAAGACTTGATGAAGTTTTCTCTCACACGTGGAAGCTTCTGGACCATCTGGTTTGCTTCTGCTGTGGCACCTGGTGTATTATTAACACTTGCAAATGTGACTGTGTTGACAACTGAGACCAGATCATACATATATCTCCCCAAACAATCTGATCACATTTACAGAAACATACTATACTGTTAATGATATTATTTACATCATCAGTGTTGGAGCAGTTTCACACCCTTACCTAAATATAAAGATTGCCTAATTTTTTAATGTGTTCACTCATTAATTTGTCCCTGACACAGATCTGACAAAGCAGTTCTAAGATTAAATTTTAGATATTAGATTGATTTCCAGAAGAGCACCAATGAGTCTGTTTTTAGTAGTGTTTTCTCTAGAGAAAATAACAGGTCATCTAAGAAGAAAGACACAGTGAAACTCTCATTCTGTTCTCAAAATCCCTATGATACCAGGTTGCAATGAAATCTGTAAGCTTCTTTAGTTCAGTGGTCATTGTGATCAGACTTCTTTTAGTTTTACTAAACATGTAAAAACTAAACTACTTAAATTACTGAAGGTATTTTTGGAAGTCTGTATGCAGGCCCAGAATCAAAAGAAGTACTCGGTTCTATCACATGTAGATAAATTCTATTTTTAAATCTATTTTTATATCTATTTTAATAAAATAAACTCTGATAAGGATCTCTCTTTACTTTGGTGGTGGAGAAAAGGCAGGAAAGAGACTGTTTTTTGAGCATGAATTTATGTCAACTCTCCCTCCCCCAGGATAGGTCTTGAATCACTAGCAGACCATGTCACACTACAGAATGACAGAGGCCGGGATGCTTATTCTGTAAAATCTGAGAAGCACAACAGTAAATATTGCCCTAAGTTTCCACGTCTCTATTTCAAATTCTTGGCACATGCTTTCCATTTGATGGGATTCTTGTTTATATTTTAAGTCTATCCATTCGTGCACATCTAATGTCTTAATGGGAAATTTAAGCATCATTATCTTATTGAAAAATTCCAATAAGGAAAAAATTAATTATGCTATTGAATGTATCCCCCCGGTCACATGTGCATTCCAATACTCCTGCCCTTAATGCACTGTTCCTATATTTAAACGGCTGTCTGCATTTACACTATAAATGTCTCATATTCCCTCTGGCTGTTCCATAGGCATACTATTCTCCAAATAGACCTTATTTAAATTTACATCTTTTTTTCATTTCTTCCTGAAAGAAAAGCCATAATGGGGTTTATTATAATCATATCCACAGGCTCTCCAAGTGCTGTTTGTCTGTGCATGGACAATACATTCTTGAGTATTAATGACATAGCTTTGCAGCACTTGTCTGTCCATAATTCTTGATTTCAGTGAGTGTTGATGCTCCAAAGAGCTGAGAGATGGATTATTAGCAAACAGAGGGAAGCCCAGGACACATTGCCATGTTTTTGTAAAAGAAATATCCCATGCCCGGTGCTTTCAGAGAAATAGTTGGCCATGAAAGAATAAGGATACATACATTAATTAATTACTGGTATATGTTATGATTAGAACCCTCATTATGTTCCTGTGTAATTTCAGACAATAAGGCATTGTTTAAGTGACAATCTGAAGTTCATTTTTCATTTAGACTAGGTAGCTTGCTGATTATCCCCACCCCACCTCACCCTCCTTTTTTTTTTCTTAATCCATCACACTTTGCTAGTCCTGGAAAGTGGGCTGGTCTATAAAACACCAAGCCCATTCCCAGTGACACACCTCCTTCATCAAAGTGCCACCTTCCAAAGACTTCAGTAACTGGGAATAGAGTATGAGACTTAGTCACTAACCCATAAGGCTATGGGAAACATGTTACATGCAAACCACCCTTGACTATTCTTTACATGTCCAGAAGGCTATGATGAATTTGGAATAGTCATGTATCAATATCAAAATATACCCTGGAACTTTTGGGGTGACTTTTCACACGTCTCTCTCTTTGCTGAATATATAAGTACTGCACAGAATTCCTGTTTCCATTGTACACTATGTTCTATATACAGTCAACCAAGGGACCATATTTAATTACTGAGAGTACATGTGGGTGCATGTGTGGCAGGAGAGGTGGAGACATTTCTTGAACATGTATCATCCTTTCTCAAAAGTAATGATGTTTTGGGAGAATTTGGAAAAAAATTAATGATGAAACAAAGCAGTGAGCAAAGATGTCTTTAATTTACTAAAAAAAATGAGTTGTACACTGCTTAAAAGTGCCACAGAATAAATAAAAGAGAGACCGTCCCATAAAAGTAAACAGGCTTCCTGTGAGGGAAAAATGTGATGTGCTTGAGGCTTTTCTGTATATTTTAATATTCTAAAATGTGCCTGGAGAAAGAAAAGATGCCACAGGCTCTCTTTGAGAAAGTTCTTTCTGTTCATGTTACTGGCTGGAAATGAAAGCCATTGGGAACTTTACCACTCTGGGGTCTTAATTGTTCATGGAAATGAATCCTGTGGTGCAAAAAGAAAGAGATTTTCACTAATCAGAAATGAATGCACTGACCCAACATGAGAAAATGTGATAAAGTTTTAGAATGTGAAACATTGAGGAGCTAAGGCTGTGTACAGAGACACCTGGGTGTCTTGCTTGTGGAAAATATGGTAAAGTGTTCATTGACAGACACACGCTGAGGTGAGACGGTGCTCATCTCTGGCAGGGCAGTGCCTTCCCTCTTGGGGGAGGTATATAATACTCCAGAGAGGGGAGACCTTTTGGTATTTGTATTGCATGCACTTTCTGAACAAAGGATCCAGGTAGATGAATAAACCTTAGAAGAAAAAAAAATGATAAGATGGTAAGAGACTATCTGGAGAGATGTCCTCCCCTTCCCCTGCCATATATATTTAATTGCAAAGAGGGATGATACCCGAGTCTTAAGAGACTTTTTAATATTCCAAGGGTTGAGAATTCACAATCTGTTTATTTTGCTCCTGGAGACACTGGTTTCTGAACTAAACTTAAAGCTTTCCCTCTAGAAGAGAATTTGTTTATACTATAGAGTAAAAGCCCCATGCTTCCCCAGAAGAAAGTGGTGAGACCATATATCTATATGCTTCCTGATCTATGGTTCATCTTCTATAAAACATAAGAAGTCCTCCTTCACCTATAAAATATCTGCATCTTTCAAGTCTATCCTGATGCTATGATACTCTGGCTTGATCCTACAATGTCTTTGCTTTTTTTAAGCTATCATGACTGTTATAGATACAAAAAAAATTACCAACGAGCATCTCCTTCAGGTATATAAATGCTCAAGATCTTACTGAGTATTATTTCTACAGTTCTTCTGCTATGTGGTCATTGCTTGATTCCTCACATTGTGATAATGGAGGACAGCTGTCTTTGAGATACAAGATACTAGGTAGGGCTTTGGAGATTTAATAGGATTTATTTTCACTTCTCATTATTTGGACCACTTAGATGCAATGATGCACTATTATCTCTGCCTGTCTCTAGCTCTTTATCATGGGAGATCACCAGAGTCAGGGCACTAGAAAGAAAAGAAGCATGAGAGATAAGGAATGATTACACAGATTAGAACTGGGTTTTGAATTGTGTGTGTGTGTGTGTGTGTGTGTGTGTGTGTGTGTGTGTGTGTGTGTGTCCAGCAAGCACTGACTGGTGTAGGTGCTTGTGAAAAGAGCAGTTTCAGAAAAAACAAACAAACAAACAAACAAAAATCGCCACAGTACAAAGTCTGCACTGAAATCTTTGTGGCACGAAAATATGTTTAGTTCTATAGAGTCTCTAGCAAATGGCCTTGACTGAACAGATGAATGATGTGTTCCCATTATGTGCTGGGCGGAAGACCCCATCACTGTGCATGTCAGGGCAGCAGTGAATTCCAGGCCTGGAGGACCGCTTTTCCAGTGACATACAAGTCTATTTCTATCAGTTGAGCCTTCTGTCCATTAAAAACCAATGCTGTTTCTTCCCAAGTTATTTATGCCTATTGATTTGCATTATAGTAATCCAGAAATGTGTTATGTTGAGTGAAATAAGAGTACAAAAAGAATGATATTTATTTCAAATTAAATGACTTGGGAAGTCTTCATAAAAGAAAATTAATATAAAACTTATAAATCATACTTGGGGAGGACAAGGCAAGATAAAAAATAATATTAGGGATAACAGAAAAGAGGCATGTGACCTCATTTATTTCTCAGGTCTCTAACAGTTCCTGTGGGAAATACTGATGGAGAAAGACTCTTTTCATTGGGCAAACTTGAAGTGAGTTTGAGTGCACATGGGTTTGTTCAGGGAAGTTTTACACATGGGTTTGTTCAGGGAAGAAGTCAAACGAAGATGAGTTTCTAGAAGTTGCTCTGGAGAAGACCACCAAGTCTCTCATTGATACTCTGATTTTATTAGGCTTCTGGACCTACTGGTTATCCAGGTGTGATGAGTGATCTTCATGGTCACCTTGACTGGATTTTGGATTACTTACGAGGCTGATCTCTGGGTTTGCCTGTGAGGGTATCTCTAGAGAGATTTAATTGAAGTAAGAAAACCCATCCTGAGTGTCGGTGCTTTGATTACATAGGCTGGGATCCTAGACTACCTTAAAAGTGAAAAGGGAGAAAGCCAGTTGAACCCTTTCTCCCTTTCTCTCCTGCCTGTTCCTGTCACCATGCCTTCCCTGCAAAGGTGGACTGAGAGTCACACAATAAACCCTTCTTTCCTTTTGATTTCTGTCATGTTTTTGGTAATTCAGTATGATTAAGAGATACTGCTGAACTTCAAGAGCTCTAATAGGTTGATGTGGGCCATGTTTGCGAGAGCTTTTCTGAAAGAGATCCTTAGTGATTACTGACAAAACCACACCACACTTTTTCTTTCTCCATGTGTAATATGTGTCTCCAATGGGAGTGCATAGCACATGCATGTGAGTGGATGCACACACTTTTTGTGCATGCATGTGGAAGCCAGAGGAAGAAGCCAGGTGTCCTTCTCCTCAACTCTTCTGTTTGATTTCATGGAACCTGTGGCTACCCCATTTTCAATAAAATTGCCTGACTAGGAGGCACCAGAGATCCTCCTGTCTCCAGATCCTGATTGCAGACATGGTGGAGAGACATGCCTGACATTTTTAGCAGCATGGCTGGTCCTCATGTGTGCATAGCAAGGACTTTTCTGATGAGCCATCTCCTACCATAGTTAGTGTGATATCATCCTTCTGAAGTGGGGTTTGCTTGCACAAGTATTCTGTCAGGTGGTCCAGATGGATCTGTTTGCCCGAAGGAGACCATATTCTCAACAAAAAACCTGAATTCCACTAACTTCATTGCTTTAAATTAATTTCAAATTGGGAGTGTCCTTGAAACCTTTAATGAACACATGAAATGTTGATATGTCTTAAGATAATGCTGAGGGATTTTCAATTTAATTCAACGGAGCTTCGCACATCAAGTATTTAAGATAATGAAGATCTTCTTTAAGCAGACACATCTTAAGTATACTTATCTTCATAATCTTCCTTCAAGGAGATAATACTGACATGATGGGAGTAATGAAAGTTCTCCAAAGTTGTAGTTGGTTCTTAGTTTTGCTGAACTTGAAAAGTTACTTCCTAAGCGAGCACATGTGTGGACATATCTAAAAGTGGATATATGTATTAATATTTATATATGTAGACATATCAGTATTTAAGCATAGACATTCCATTGCCATTAAACTTTCTTCAGTTTCTAATAAATATTAACTAGATGGGATTTTTTTAACCAACAAAATTATCATGCAAAAATCTACAAAAGATAATGCATTGAATTCTTCCACAAATATATGTTTCTACAAAATGATTTTTTTGCTATGAATCTAAAATCAGAAAGTAAAGCACTGGAATTTATTGTGTTTGCTAATGTAAAATATAAGGCTTTTTTTTTTGCACAAGGGAAGGAGCTTTTCAATGACCCAACATTCCTGTGATCTGAAAATTTTCACAAAATTTTGATAAAAACTTAAATTTTCTATAATGCCAGGTGACACATTGATCTGTTGATTTTTATAAATGCATCCTTTATTTTTGTGAATTCATTTTAGTGTTTTGAAATGTTATGTAATATTATTTGCCATTTTTGTTGACAATTTTTTTGCCCTCATATTACTAGGCAAAGTATTTGTGTAATGTAAAAAAGCTTGTAATTTCTTTTGTCCTCAAATTTGTCTTGCTAATATGAACAGACTATTATTTACTAAATTTTCTTTATGTTAGTAGTCAAACAATTTAGATAATTCAACTAGAAAGTGCCGTAGGTACCTTTTCTTTGCTGGGACAAAACAACTGACCAAAAACAGCAGATTAGGAGAAAAGGGTTTACTTGACTCACAGCCTTGCAAATTTTCATCATGTCAGAGACTGTGCATTACATCTGGTCACATCAGCTGGGAGGTAGCTGCAAGACTGAGCTACTTAACACCAGTAAGGAGACTTGACTATAACATCCTAAATCCTGTCTCAATTGATACATCTTCTTGGGTTTCCAATGGGAGGCTTAATTATAAACAGATAAGTCTGTAAATTCAAATGAACACGGAAGGATATATGTTGTAGAAAATAAAGTTATTTCTTTTGGACAGAAAGATTGTTAAGTGGTTAATGACACTTGCTGTCAAAGTCTAATAGCTCAGGTTTGGTTCCTCAGTACCCACGAAACACCAGATAAACAAAGTGTCTGGAGTTAGTTTGCTGTGATAAGAGGCTCTGGCATGTCCATTCTCTATTTATTTATCTCTCTCTTTCTCTCTCCCTCCCTCTCTCTGTTTTTCTATTCCCTAGCAGATATATAAGTAGCTTTAAAAAGATCTTTCTTTTGTGGTAAATACTACTAAAATATCATGGAGAGGATTATAGAAACTATTGCATTCCATATGCTAGACTATTCAAACACACACACACACAGAGAGAGAGAGAGAGAGAGAGAGAGAGAGAGAGAGAGAGAGAGAGAGAGAGAGAGAGAGAGAGAGAGAGCCAGGAACCAGGGCCATCATCTTGTGGGTCTGGCTTATGTGGGTACTGGGGAATTGAACTGGGGTCTTATGTACTGGAGTCAAGTGTCTTAACCGCTGAGCCATCTCTCCAGCCCAAGAAGATTTTTGTTCATACAATATTGACTATTACAAGAAGAATCTTGACATATGTATTGATATCATCCATAGTACGATTCATATATTAAAAACGACTCTGGAATAATATGTTTTCACAGGATAAAGAGAATGACTGAATGAGACCTTGTGGAATGATGACATTTTTGATACCACTATTAACATAACAATTTACACTGAACTTACTACATAATATTGTCAATATATACAAAGAAACATGAAAAAAATTATAAGATTAGAACACTTTCACATTATTACCAGAAAACATCCTAAAATAGAGTTCAGAAAAAAATATCTTAGTATTTCTGAAAACTTGTTTTCTGCAAAGAAAAGGACAGACCATTTAAGGAACCATGCTGGAAAAAATGTATTTGTTTTAAAAATATTATTTCCTTACCGTAGATGATACACAACAGCAAACTCCATATTCATTGTATTTTAGGATATAAAATTAAATAGAACATATACAATATTATTGTATGCAAAGTCTTAATAAAAAGGAAAAGCCTGTTATACGGAAGCTAGAGATAGGGAAGTTTAAATGCATTTAAATTCATAATTTCTTTTATAAAACATTTCATACCTAGAAGGAAAAGAAATTCCATATCATGTGAGGATATACTTAACACATATACCTGACAAAGTACTTCATGTAGGGTTGTGGTGGTTTAAATCAGATGTCCCCCATAAACTCGTGTTAGGAATGATTCTTCCTCAGCTGGGAGGTGGAGCCTTGCTGGAGAAGGTCTGTTGCCAGGGAGGGGCATTGCTGTGTTATAGCCAGTTCTCCTTGCTGGAGCCTGACTCACACTTTTCCTGCTGTGTCATGGGTGGTACCTACCCAGCCTCTGCCTATGGCATGCCTTTGCTGCCATTATTAAACTCCCATTGATACTGTAAGCTAAAATAAAATCTTCCCTCCCATCAACTGCTTCTGGTCAGGTGTTTTGTTTCAGCTTTGTGAAGGTAACTCCAACATGGGATATAGTTGTTCATTCCTATAAATGCATCACCCAGGAGGCTGAATGAAGCAAGAGGAATGTCACTAACTAGTAAAAGACCAACCTAGGCTATATAGTGAGTTTCAGGACACCATTGGTTACAGTGTGATATCCTGTCCAAAAAAAAAAAAAAAGTAAGAAGGCAGGAAGAAGCCAATAAATATATAGAGATATCTAGAAGCTTAAACCTGGTTCATAATAAAAAAATAAATAAATATTAATAAAATAATATAAATATAATATAAATAAAATAAACATAAATAAATAAAATAAATATAAATAAATAAAATAAATATAAATAAAATAAATATATATAAATACATATATTAAATATAAATAAAAATAAATATAAATAAATAAAATAATATAAATAAAAATAATAAATAAAAATGAGATCAACAAAACCAACAAAAGTTTACTATAAGACAAATTTTTAAAAAAGTCACATGAGCAAGTATATCCAAAAATTAATGTAAATGAATACTTGAGAGAAATATTAACACTTGCTTGGCAGTTTGATTCAGGTGTCACCTGTAAACTTATGTGTTCTGAATGCTTGGTCCCCAGCTGATGGAAATTTTGGAATTGTAACCTTGTTAAAAGTGTGTGTTTCGGGGTAGGCTTATGGCTCTTATACCTAGTTTCCCCTTGCCAGTGTTCAACACACTCCTGTTGCTCTTGTCCATCTGATGTTGGCAAGGAGATGCTGTCCAGCCTCCGCTAGAGCCATCATTTCCTCTGCCATAATGGAGGTTCCCCTCTAGTTTGTAAGCCAAAATAAGCCCATTTCTCCCATCAGCTGCTTTTCCTCAGGTACTTTTGCTAGTAACTAGAAGTTAACTGCAACAGTTAAATTGGTACCAAGGAGTGGTAGTATTACTGCTAAAAACCCAATACTGTGGCTTTGGGCCTTTTGGAACTAATATGAAAGAGGAATGTGGAAGGAATTGACACTTTGGCCTAAGGGGTGCCTTGTAGTGCTGTAAGTACAGCTTGATGGACCATTCTGGTCAGAGTTTGAAAGACTTCATTGCAGTAAAGACTATGGACTGTGAGGTTTGGCTTAAGAGGGTGAGAAGGAACTTTGTCAGGACTGTGCCAGAGGCAGTTTGTGTGAAAGGCTTGCTGCCTTCTGCCTGCCTGTATACGGAGAACTTGTGTAGGGTTGCTTTGCATAGAAATGGACTGGTGTGAGCAGATGGAGATGGCACAGAAAGAAGTGAAATCTTTGTGCTAAAACTGCTGCCTGTCCAGATGATATTGTTTGAGAGGTTGTAATCATTGAGATTTGGCCAGCTGATCTGCATTGGGGCAGCAAGAAGAATGCAGACTCTTGAAGTAAGGGCCCTGAGGGCTGAAGGAGGTTTCCTGCTCTTCAAAGTTGACTTTATTCCCTCCTGGATTAACAAATTGGTGGCCAACCTGGTACTATGGAGTATATAACAAATGCAGGAAGAGAGGGTCATTAGATTTGGGGACATGCCTTTGTTTCTTTGAAATGGCCATGGGCAGTGTGAAGTAGGCTTGTTGGATTACCTGCATGAAGGTCCAATGGAGCCATGAGGATGAACCCTGGGTTTCAATGGAGACCCAATGGAGATGACAGGACTATGGGATGGCTGCCAAGGAGAGCTGCCAGCGCAGGATGAAGTTTCTCTGGACTGTGAGTAGCCTAGCTTGGAGGGGGGGTGTCTGGAATGCCACACACTGGTCACTGGTTAGAATTATTGGACTTGGAGTTAGAGTTTGATGTTTGTCCTGCTTGTTTTAAATCTTGTATTGGTTCACTCTGCCTTTATTATGCCCAATGCCATCTTTTGCAGTGTGAATATTCTGCCATTATGGCTTTTTTTTGTATTATGACTCAGTTAAAGACCTTAACTTATGGGGATGTTTGAACATCATTGAGACTGACAAAAGCTATGGGGATTTTTAAATTTGAAATGAAAGCACTGCATTTTATATCGTGTATGGTTATCAGTCTATGGGGGGCCAGGGGAAGAATGTGGTGGTTTGATTCAGATGTCCCTTATAAATTTATGTTTTCTGAGTGCTTGATCCCCAGCTGATGGCAATTTTGGAATTGAAACCTTGAAAGTGTGCAGTAGGGTGCAGGCTCATGTGTGTCATAGCCAGCCTCCCCTTGACAGTGTTTGCAACTCTCCTGCTGCTGTGGTCCATCTGATATTGGCCAGGGAATGATGTCAAGCTTCTGCTCAAGCCTATTTTCCCTACCATGATGGAGCTTCCCCAAGAGTTTGTAAGCCAAAATAAATCCTTTACTCTCATCAGCTTGTTTTTGGTGGGGTTCTTTCTGTCAGCAATGAGAAAACTAACTGTAGCAACTTGTTACCATAGATGGACAATATATATATATATATATATATATATATATATATATATATATATATATATATA
>PVHP010053057.1:0-10894 GCA_004024765.1 Zapus hudsonius
TGACCCCCTGAGCCCTCCACCCAACCTCATGTGACCAACCAGACCCCAACCCGAACATTTTTCCCCTTAAAAACCCTGATCTAAACCTGCCTCGTGCGCTTCTTTACCACCCTTGGTGAAAGTGCCCGGCAGCTCGCTTTTCCTCCTATTAAAACCTTTCCTTTCAGAGTGGTCTCTCGTGGTCATTTCCATTCTAACAGGGCCTTGGTGATCACCTCCAGGATCTGGCTCCAAGTGTGGCAATACCAGCCTCTGGGCCAAGGCTTGCTGCAGGGATCCTGTCCTCACTGTGGACTCCCCAGACACTGGAAGGCCAACTGTCCTTCCCTGCCTTGAGAAGGTAGGCTAGCCCCTTCCCCTGTCCTTCACAGGAGCCATTCATCTCTCCAGAAACCCATACAGGTCCCTGTGTCCCAGTTACTCTGGTGCCCAGCCTGACTCTATACACTGAAGAAGAGCTGGCCATCTTCCTCCTCACCCAGCAAAGCCACTGGTCTGAAAGAGCTGTTCAATTACCTATCATGGCAAGGGCAAGTTAGCAGCTTTAATAGCTGCCCCTGAACTGTCTGCAGGAGGGTTAGGTCATAGGCTACCCTCCTATGAAAAGCTCTCTACTGAGCTACGTGTAGTGATCCCAGGCAGCTCACTTCCTAACATCTGTTGTCCTATAGAACCAAACCAGTGAGCTTTGGACCTGCTGACAAAGGTAGAACTTGTCTTTTTCTAAATGAGGAGTGCCATTACCATGAAAATCAGTCAGATAAAATGGAGCTTGAAAAAAAAAAAAACTCAAAAACCTGGTCACCTGCTTTTGGTAAACATATCTCCCTCTTTGGGCCCTTGGAGATCCCTGAGCTCCTACCACTACTGTGACCCCTGACTGGAATGTGGTTGTTACTCCTCTGGCCCTTTGCTTTGTGAAATGTGTCCAGAACCAGGTACAGCACCTTACTCACCAAAAATCTAACCAACTTTTACTAACTTCTCCCTCTTCAATGTCTTATCAGCCTGTTACCACTTCTGAACCTGACTCCCTCCTGAGAAGGCCACCCATTCCAGCCTTTGCTGCTACAGTCACAGTCCTATGGTCAGCAGGAAGTAGTTACTGAGAGATAAACTTCGTCCTTATTCATAACAAAAGGCTGGAATTTTAGGCCAAAACACAGGCCCCAACATGGGCCTGGACCTCAAGATGGAGTTGGCCTTGCCTCTCCTGGGCAAGCAAGGTGATGGAGGCAAATCTCTGCTGTATCTTGTTTTCCTGGAGGGAAATTGTCTAAGCCCACCCCAGGGCCCATGACAACCCCACCCTGGGACCCATGACTGCAAGCTCTAATCCCATCCCAACCTGTGACCCTAGGGCTTCTCTTTCCCTTTAAAAATCTCAAGCTAGCTACACACAGTTGGCTTTCTCCGCACTGTTGAGATCGCCCAGCAGCTCAGAGTGGTCTCACGTGGTCTTGGTCACTTTGGAACCTTACATGTATGTTGTGATATTGTGATATGACCAGATATCAAAGTACACATAACTCCTGTATGCCCAATAAAGTTATCTACTTTACTACTGGTAACAGTGTTGATTTCCTTTTGTTGTTGTTTTTCGTTTTTTGTTTTTCCAGGTAGGGTCTCGCTCTAGCCCAGGCTGACCTGGAAATCACTATGTAGTCTCAGGGTGGCCTCAAACTCTTGGTGATCCTCCTACCTTGACCTCCCTAGTGATCAGAGGCTTGCACCACCGCACTGGCTGATTTCCCCTCCTTTCATTTTTTGTGTTTCTTATGTTTTATAGAATAAAATGTGTTAGTTCACTTTATATCAAAATGTTTAAGATTCTCGGCCAGGCGTGGTGGCACACGCCTTTAATCCCAGCACTTGGGAGGCAGAGGTAGGAGGATCGATGTGAGTTCAAGGCCAGCCTGAGACTACAGAGTGAATTCCAGGTCAGCCTGGGCTAGAGTGAGACCCTACCTTGAAAAACCAAAAAAAAAAAAAAAGTTCAAGATTCTCTAGAAGGAGTGAACATGCATATTACGACAGGGATTTATTAGGCTGGTTCACACTGTAGTAGTGCTCAAGACTGGAGGATTTCTGGACAGCCCTTGGTCTTCAGTCCATGTGGAAGGCTGAAGAAGCTGGGTTCTGAAATCAGGACAGATTACTCACCAGCAGGTAGCCCAGACCAGCAGGCAAAAAGCAGAGCCATATCTCAGACCTCTTTCTATCAGGCCAACCATGGAAGCCATGGCCCACTGGGTCCTTCCATCTTCAGGTAATCCTTCTAGGAAATACCTTTGGGACCCACCCAGAGGTGTGTCTCTTAGCTGATCCCTGATCCTGTCAAACTGAAAATTGAAAAGAACGATCACAAAAGGTTAAGGTTCTTGAGGAAGGAGGGTGAAATCATATCACCTTAATCTTCTTGACTCTCCTCTGAAACAAGGCAGCTGTGGTGAGTGTAGCAAGTACAACTTGACTTAGTAGAGCCAGGGATGCTAAGGGGTGTTGATCCCCAGCTGACCAAGAATGCAGGGTCTTCAGATCCCAGACTGAGGGAAGCTTCGAAGAATCAACTTAAATGCCACCAGGTGCCAGAGCAGCCTGTGCTCTTCAGCTTATGTAAGAGTTTCCCAAGACAGATAACATACTGACAGGGATATTTTGTTGACTTAATTGTTCCGCTTATTATGGTTCTCAAACAAGAGCGGTACAGACAGTGAGCACAATTTAATTCTTCAGTTCCATGGGGCTGTTGCTGTAATCATAAGACCATTTTCTTTTTAAACATTTCTATTTAATTATTTGAGACAGAAAGTACAGTAGAGAGAAAGAGGCAGAGAGAGAGAGAGAGAGAGAGAGAAATAGGTGCACCAGGACCTCTTGCCACTGTGAACAACATCCAGATGTATGTGTCACCTTGTGCATCTGGTTCATGTGGGTACAGGAGAATTGAACACAAGCCCATCAGTCTTGGGAAGCAAGCGCCTTTAACCACTGAGCCATCTCTCTAGCCCCATAATACCATTTTCTGTCTTATAAAAAAAAACAAAAAACACCAGAACAGCGCATGGTGGTGCATGACTTTAATACCAGGCCAAGGTACATAGTGAATTCCAGGTCAGCCTGGGTTAGAGAGAGAGACCCTGCCTAAAAAAAAAAAAAAAAAAAAAGAACCTTACATAGTGCATGAGAGTGGGTGTAGAGATCTCAGCTGAAAATAATCAGGCCAGGCGTAGTAATCCCAGCACTCTGGGGGCCAAGACAGGAGGATGGTGAATTTGAGGCTAGCCAGGGTTACGTTGTGAAGACTTGTCTCTGTAATTATCATCAGCATGCCGGGGTAGAGAGCTTGCCTAGAATCTGCTAGGCCCTGAGACTGATACCCAGCACTGGTCAAAGAAATATTAAAAACAAAACAAAACTGTAATCCACTGATTTTAAATTTTCAGTGCTGTTATTGGAAATCCAATGTATTCTGATTCTTTTTCCTTTGGTTATGGTCAATTTCCCTCTGTGGATGCTTTTATGATCTTTAGCCAAACTGTTGTGGAATATCAAAATGCTCTGTGCTGGTGTCCTTCTGATTCTCTCTTATTCTGCAGAGCACTTCTTGAGACCTTTCAATTGAGAGGCATATCCTGTTCTGAGTGTTTTAATACCTCTCTTTCCTTTCCAGGTCCTATGACTTGGGTATGGAGACTTGTGACTGGTTGACTCATTTTCTTGTCGTTTCTTCCCTATTTCCCCATGTTCACCTCAGACTTGCTCTACTTACTCATACATTTGCTCAATTTGTCATTTTTGTCTCCCCCCATTTTTCTAAAACTTTTTCTCCAATTTAAAATAATATCAGGGATAGGGAGCTGGCTCTGCAGTTAGAGGTGCTGGCTTGCTAAGCCTCTGGGCCTGGGTTTGATTCCCCAGTATCCACATAAAACACGATACTCAAAGTGGCTCATGTGTTTGGAGCTTGTTTGCAGTGGCAGGAGGCCTTGGTGTATCCGTTCTCTCCCCCCCTCTCTCCATATATATGTAGTTTTAAAAACTCTCTCTCTCTCTCTCTCTCTCTCTATATATATATATATATATATATATATATATATATATATATATATATTTTTTTTTGTCTTTTGAGGTAGGGTCTCCATCTAGCCCAGGCTGACCTGGAATTCACTATGCAGTCTCAGGCTGGCCTCAAATTTACAGCAATCCTCCTACTTCTGCCTCCCGAGTGCTGGGATTAAAGACATGTGCCACCATGCCCAGTTTAAAAATATTTTTTATTTTATTTATTTGCAAGAAGAGAATGGGTACACCAGGGCCTCCAATTGTTGCAAACGAATTCCAGATGCATCTGGCTCTGTGTGAGTACTGGGGAATTGAACCTGGGTCATTAGGCTTTGCAGGCAAGCCCCTTAATCACTAAGCCATCTCTCCAGCCCATTTTTTTTTTGCCATTTTTTTTGGTTTATTTTTCTGTGACAAGATTTTGATATGTAGACCAGACTGTCCTCAAACTTTCAATCCTTGCCTCAGCTTTACAAGTGCTGGGATCACAGAGATGGGTGACCACACCCAGCCAGATGTTTCTTTCTAATGAATTGACCATTATATTTCCAAATTTCTGCAATAGCCAACAGACCATAGAAAGACATTTCTTTAGGCTCCTGCTTGAAACCAACAGCTTCAGTCTACTGCCAGCCTTCATTCAGGGTCAAACTTATTTGGGTTTTTTTTTGAGGTAGGGTCTCTCTCTAGCCCAGGCTGATCTGGAATTCACTATATAGTCTCAGGATGGCCTTGAACTCATGGTGATACTCCTACCTCTGCCTCCGGAGTGCTGGGATTAAAGGTGTGCACCACCACACCTGGCTGATGGCATCTCTAAGTCTCGAGGTGGTCTCAAACTCATGACAATCCTCCTACCTCTGCCTTTCAAGTGCTGGAAATACTTTTTTAAGCCAGACACTGTGTCACACACCTTTATTCCCAGGACTCAGGAGGCAGAAGTAGGAGGATCACAGTGAGTTCGAGGCCACCCTGAGACTACACAGTGAATTCCAGGTCAGTCTGGGCTAGATGGAGACTCTACCTCAAAAATAAATTTTTTTTTTAAAGTCAGAAGTGAGGATTCTGCCTCCTCCTGCCTTCCATGGGCACTTTCTCTTCTTCCCTCTCTTAATCTAATAACAGCTCTCTAAACCATAAAAAAAAAATCAGAAGTAGGTCTTTAGTCCCAGCACTTGAGAGGCTGAAGTAAGAGGATCCTCTTAGGGCCAGGCGTGGTGGCGCACGCCTTTAATCCCAGCACTAGGGAGGCAGAGGTAGGAGGATTGCCGTGAGTTCAAGGCCACCCTGAGACAACATAGTGAATTCCAGGTCAGCCTGGGCTAGAGCGAGACCCTACCTGGAAAAACTAAAAAAAAAAAAAAAAAAAAAAAAAAGAGGATCCTCTTAAGTTCAAGGCCAGCTAGGGGCTACAGAATTCCAGGTCAGTCTGGACTAGAGTGGGGCCCTGCCTTGAGAAAAAAACAACAAAAACTGATTTTATCAATCCTCCTTAGCTTTTGTTAGGTTATGCAATGGTTTCACCTCTGTAGAGTAGAATTATGCTGCTCTCTCCTGAGAAAAGATTGCTGCTTCTTCCTGCATTGCTTCTGTTTCCCCTCATTTCATTCTCATTTACATTGTGTGTGTGTGTGTGTGTGTGTGTGTGTGTGTGTGTGTGTGTGTGTGTGGTGATGCAGTCTCAGTGTGGTCTCAAACTCACTGTGATCCTCCTACTTCTGCCTCCTCAGTGCTGAGATTAATAGCGAGCACCACTGTGCCCGGTATTATATTAGTTTACTTCTATTATAATGATGAAGGTTTTCTTCCAATACTTCATACTTGTTGACAAGTAATAAAAAAAATTAGGGAGGCTGGATGGCTCAGCAATTAAGGAATATGCCTGCAAACCATACAATGCAGGTTTGATTCCATACAATGCAGGTTTGATTCCCCAGCACCCACATAAAGCCAGATGCACAAAGTGGCACATACATCTGGAGTTCCTTTGCAGTGGCCGGAGGCCCTGGTGCACCCATTCTCTCTGTGTGTGTCTCTTGTCTCTCTATGTCCCTCTGCTTGCAAATAAATAACTTTTTTTTCATTTATTTATTTGACAGAGAGAAAAAGTATGGGTGCCCTGTCAGGGTCTCCTGCCACTGCAAAGGAATTCCAGATGCATGTGCCACTTTGTGAATCTGGTGTTATGTGGTTACTGGGGAACTAAACCCAGGTGGCCAAGCTTTGCAAGCAAACACCTTTAAGGGCTGAGCCATCTCTGCAGCCCCATTGTTGACAAGTATTTTATTTTATTTTATTTATTTATTATGGTTTTTTGATTTGTCAATGTAGGATCTCGCTCTAGCCCAGGCTGACCTGGAATTCACTATGTTGTCTCAGGGTGGCCTTGAACTCATGGCAATCCTCCTACCTCTGCCTCCCGATGCTAGGATTAAAGGCATGTGTCACCACCCACAATAAGAAACATGGGCTTTATTAGCGTTTTTTTCTGAGCCAGATGAGGTGGTGCACTCAGGAGGCAGAGGTAGGAGATCACCTAAGAGTTCAAGGCCATCTTAGAGCTACAGAGTGAGTTCCAGGTCAGCCTGGGCTAGAGTGACACCCCGCCTCCCTCAAAATGATAATACACTGAATAATTTTTGACACAGAAGGATCTCACTCATTAGCCCATCGCATCCTAAACTTACTTCATTGACCAAGTTATCTGGCCCTGAACTCATGGCAATTTGTCTGCCTCAGCCTCCCAAGTCCGGGGTAGGCACAAGTCACCATGTTGGTTTAAATTTCTTTCTTTCTTTTCCTCTTTCTTTTTCTTTCTTCCTTTATTTCCTTTCCTTTTCTTTCTTTCCTTCCCAGACTGTGATACTTTGCAAGCAAGCACCTTTAACTGCTGACCCATCTCTCCAGCACCTATTTATTTATTTATTTATTTTGAGGTAGGGTCTCACTCTAGCCCAGTCTGACCTGGAATTCACTATGTAGTCTCAGGGTGGCCTCGAACCTATGGCGATCCTCCTACCTCTGCCTCTCCAGTGCTGGGATTAAAGGCATGCGCAACCACGTCTAGCACTCCAGCACTTTATTTTTTGTGGCTGTGGGGACTGAACCTATAGTCTCCTGTGTGGGAAAAAAGCTGTCTACTACCACTAAGCTATATATATATATATATATATATATATATATATATATATATATATACAGCCTTCTTTTTTTCACTTTATATTTTGGGACACTCACTCTGTGTGTCTCTCCTCTCCTCCTCTGTCTCCTTTCTCTCTGGATAACGAACTCAGAGCCTAACACCTGTGTTCTGCTACTGAGCTGCACTTGTAACTGTAACCTGCATTTGTCTAAAAAACAGACATGGTTTTTGTCCAAGGTGGCAGATGCCTATAATCAGCATTCTGGGAACTAAGGTAAAAAGATGACAAGTTTGAGACCAGCCTAGGTTACAAAGATAGTTCTAACAATAGCTGCAGTTACAAGGCTAGACTTTATCTCAAAACCAAGCTAAGGGCTAGGAGTGTTTGTCTAGCATGTACAAGGCCCCTAGTTCAATCCCCAGTACCTCAAAAGAAAAAAACTAAAAACAAAAATAAACCAAAACAACAAAAATATGAGCTCAGGTTGTCATCTGGAATCTGCTACATTTTTCTGGCACAGTGTGACTGATAAATATCCATCCCTGGAAATAACACTACTTAGATCCCAGGTAAACAAAAGACAACTGAATACAAACGCTGAAAAGATTTAGGTTGAATTAGGGCAAAGACCTGGCTTTGAAAAGTGAGCAGGATTTTGAAGAAGAGGAACAGATGAAGTTAAAATAATGATACTTTCAGTCTTCCTCTCATGGGAAGACAAGAGACTTCCACCCAGGGAAATATCTTTTCCCTGTGTGAAAGTACCTATTGTTTGCTTGTCTTAGAACACCAGAAATATTCATAAATTAAGGTAGAATTTGAAATAGTTGAAAATTGCTGATAAACATTTTTCATTCTGACACTTCTATAGTGTCTCTCTCTTTTCCTTTTTTTTTAAAAAAAAAACAAAACTTTTTCTTGACAGCTTCCATAATCATAGACCATAAACCATGATTCCCCCGCCATATCTCCTCCCCCATCTCCATTAGTCTCTATTTTGTTTCAGTGTCATTATCTTTTCCTCCCATTATGTGTAGGTATTATCAGGCACTGTGCGGTCACAAATATCAAGATTATTTTGTGTCTGGAAGTTTGCATTGCAAGCACTCCTATCCTTCCTTTGGCTCTTATAATCTTTCCTCCACCTCTTCCACAATAGACCCTGAGCCTCCAGACATGTGATAGAGATGTCCCAGTGCTGAACACTCCACTGTCACTTCTCAGCACTATGGTGTCTTTTGAGTTATCCCAGTGGTCACTGCTATCTGAAAAGAGAAACTTCTCTAACTAGAATTGAGAGTAGTATTATTATAAGGGTGTAATAATTTTTAAAAATATTTTATTTATTCATTTTCAAGCAGAGAGATACAGAAGAGAGATAGAGATATATATAGAGAGAGCACCAAGGCCACCACTTTGTGGGTCTGGCTTATGTGGGTACTGGGGAATTGAACTGGGGGCCTTAGGCACTGGAGACAAGTGCCTTAACTGCTGAGCCATCTCTCTAGCCAGGTGTGATCATTTTTAAAATTTCTTATAAGGTAGTTTGGAGGGTTTATTATATGTATTTAACCAGACAGCAGCAGGCATTACTCTCCTAGGGTTCATGACCTCCCCTGCCAGAGGCTTTTCCTGACTTTTTGAAATAGTGGTCTACTCTGTAGCCCAAGCTAGCATAGAACTCACTAGTAGCTTAGGCTGTCTTTGAACTCACAGGGTCCTGGCTCAATCTCCTGGTGCTAAATTACAGGCATGGAAAGAGCCATTGTGCTTTGCTTTTCTTTGATATTATTTATCTACTTATTTCTTTCATGTATATGTGTATGTGTTTGAGTATATGTGTTTATGTTTGTGGTGCACATGTGTACATACATGTATGTGTTTGAGTATGTGTGTGGTACATGTGTGCATGTTTTTATGTATGTATGTGAGTATATGTGTCTATGTGTGTGGTACACATATGTGCATGTGTTTGAGTATATGTGTCTATGTGTGTGGTGCACATGTGTGCATGCATGTAGAGGTTAGAGGATGATATGGAGAGGCCTCCTCAATCCCTCTCCACTTTATTTTTTGAGACAGGGTGTTGCGGTCAGCTTCTTATTACTGGAAGAACCTGACCAAAAGGAGCTTGTAGGAGGAAACTGTTTATTTTGGCTTACAGCCTTGAGTGGAAGCTCCATGATGGCAGAGAAGACGCGGCAGATGGACAGCAGCAGCAGGAGAGTGTGCCCTGCTGTTTTAGTAGTCTCCAATATATACACGGAATCTAAGACTTATTCTTTCCTTAGCCCCAAATAGACCCGGAGAACAGAATTATAGAACAATTAAACTTCTTTCTTTTTTAATTTTACTTCCAAGTAGAGGAGACAGATACAGAAAGAGAGAGGGAGAGAGAGAGAAAGAGAATAAGGGTGCCAGGGCCTGTAGCTGTTGTAAACAATTCCAGATTCATTTACATAGGTACTGGGGAATTGAACTTGAGTTGTTTTGTAGTACCTTAACCATTGAGCCATCTCTCCAGCCCCAGAATAATTAATTTTTGTGAAGGTGTTAATAAAATTTCATTGAATTTCAAAGAAATTAAAACTTAAAACCTTAGTATTGGGCTGGAGAGATGGCTCAGCGGTTAAGGCACTTCCTCCAGTGCCTAAGGCCCCAGGTTCAATTCCCCAGGACTCACATATGCCAGACCCACAAGGTGGTAGTCCTAGTGCTCTCTCTCTCTCTCTCTCTCTCTTTCTGCTTGAAAATGAATAAAAAATATTTTTAAAAAACCTTAGTCTTTTCAATATTTCAATATAATTTTAATATTTCTTTTTTTGAGGCAGGGTCTCACTATAGTCCAGGCTGGCCTTGAACTCACAGTAATCCTCCTACCTGTGCCTCCCGAATGCTGGGATTAAAGGTGTGTGCCACCATGCCTATTTTAAATTTTAAGATCTATTTATCTTTATAGTTCATACATTGGTTTCTTAGTTTTTGAAAATATTTTTATTTTATTTTATTTTATTTTTTTAAATATTTTATTTATTCATTTTTAAGCAGAGAAATACAGAGAGAGAGAGACAGAGAGACAGAGAAATCACCAAGGCCACCACCTTGTGGGTCTGGCTCATGTGGGTCCTGGGGAATTGAACTTGAGGCCTTAGGCACTGGAGGCAAGTGCCTTAACCGCTAAGCCATCTCTCCAGCCCTGAAAATATTTTATTTTTTAGAGAAAGAGAGAATGAATATGAACATGCCAGGGCCCTGTTATATGTGCTACTTTGTGCACTTGGCTTTACATGAGCTCTGGGGAATTGAACCCCGACTGGCAGGCTTTTGCAAGCAAGTGCCTTTAACCGCTGAGCCGGCTCTCCAGCCCTTAGTTTTACTTTTATATTTATTTACTTATTTATTTGAAAGAGGGAGTGAGGGAGAGAGACAGAAAAAGAGTATGTGAGAATGAGTATGAACACACCAAGGCCTCCTACCACTGCAGATGAACTCTAGACACATGTAACACTTTGGGAATCAAACCTAGGACATCAGGGTTTACAAACAAGTGACTTTAACCATCAAGCCATCTCCCCAGCCCAGTGTATGACTGTTGCAGTCAGCTTTCTTGTTGCTGCACAGGAAGAGCCCAAACAAAAGCGGCTTGTAGAGGAATGGGTTTATTTGGCTTACGGACTCGAGGGGAG
>PVHP010053058.1:0-10893 GCA_004024765.1 Zapus hudsonius
CTCTCTCTCTCTCTCTCTCTCTCTCTCTCTCTCTCTCTCTCTCTCTCTCCTCTCTTCATTCATCTATCTCTCTCTGCTTGCAAATAAATAAATAAAATTAGTAGGTGTCATGGTTTGATCCAAGTTTCCCCCGCAAACAAATGAATATGTTCTGATAGATCGATCCTCAGATGATGGCAGTTTGGGTTTTACAACCTCGATGAAGCTGTGTTGTTGGGGGTGGGCTTATGGGGGTTATAAGCTAGCTTCCCCTTGCCAGTATTTGGCACACTTTCCTGCCGCTGTTTGCAGTGCTGTGGCAGAGGTGATGTCCAGCCCTCTGCTCTTGCCATCGTTTTCCCTGCCAGGATGGAGTCTCCCCTTGAGTCCCTAAGCCAAATAAACCCTTTCCTCCACAAGCCACTTTTGTTTGGGTTCTTTCTGCGCAGCAACTAAGAAGCTGACCACAACAGTAGGGCATAGCGGCACATTTCTTTAATCCCAGCACTCAAGAGGTGGACACAGAAGGAATGTATGAGTTTGAGGCCACCCTGATACATAGTGAATTCCAAGTCAGACTTGGCTATAGTGAGACCCTACCTCAAAAAGCAAAAAATGTATATATAAATAAATATTTTTAAGGCAGTCACATGAATATTATAGGAAAGTACTGTGTTTGGCACAGCTTTATCAAATAGAATGACATATGTGTGTGGATATACCTGAATTTTGGCTAACCTAAACCATCTTCTATACATATAAAAAAATTGCCCAGTATAAGAATAAAAAAGAGCAAGCCTTGCTCCACCCCCAGCAATAACCCTACCAGTTACATTATGATAGCCCTTACCATTCTCTCTTTTTTTCTAGAACTTTCTACGTCTACATACTCCATATTTACTAGTAAATGATTTTTATTGTTTGTATTCTATCTCTACCCACTAGGATATGAGCTTCCACTTTGCAGGCATGTCTATTAGTTATAGGTGTGTATTGTGAAGTCCTAAAAGAATGCCTTATATAGGAGAGACTTAAAATATTTGTTGAATGAACAAGAAATTAACAGTTGAAAGATGATAATTATTATTAATGATTAATTTCATAGGTTCAGTAACCATATATTTAAAACAATTAGGAAACTGGTGGTTTTTTTCTGAACATAAATGCAAAGATAGATTTCATTATGTTTTTCATACCCATTGAATTTTCTGCATCCCACATCCATTATCTCATTTTTATTTTATTTATGTAGCTGTTTAGGTATGTTTTAAGGGTGCTCTATTTTCTTTCTGACCCTTCCTATAAAATTGAGGCTACTGTGGAAAATGAAATAGTTAAAACTACTTCCTTCATAGAGAATTGTGCCTTACCCAAAAAAAAAAAAAAAGATTTGATTTGCAAATCTTCTCTCATAAACTGATTAATATGCTGGTCTCCTTTCATGATCAGACACATTTGGGGTCCCGAGCAGAGCTGTCAAAAATAACATTCTTCAATGGCGGTAATATTTTTCATCTGCAGTCTTGTGTAGCATCTGAGTGCTGCAACTGAGGACCTCTGTATGTCATGCAGTGGTACTGGAGATTGTGCCCAGAGCTGAGCTGTGCGCATGCTAGGCAAGAACTCTGCCACTGGGTTACATCCTCCAACATCCCCCCTTTTTAATACTTGCATTTATGTATCATGTTCCTTTGTGCAAGTGTACATATGGGTGAGCATGTGTGCGTGTGTGTGCGTGCGAACATGTGTGCGGGTACACCCACAGAGGCCAGATAATAACCTTCAGGTGTTGTTCCTCAGGAATATTGTCCATCTTTTTTGAGACAAGCTCTCTCATTGGCCTGGAACTCACCAATTAGGCTAGACTAGTTGGCCAACAAGGCCCAGGCGCTCTCATTCGCTCTCCAGCACTGTTATTACAGACATGCATGATCACGCATGACATTTGAACATGGGTACCAGAGAGTCAAACTCAGGTCCTCATGTTTGTGAAGAAAGCCCTTTAATGACTGAACTATATGCTCAACCCTAGGTTTTTTTTTTTTATTTTTGAGACAAGATCTCATTAAATTGCCCAGGGTGGTCTTCAACTCAATCTGTAGCCCAGGCAAACTTTGAACTTGCTATTGTACTGCCTTGTCCTTCTAACTATTTAGGATGATAGACCTGCACTACCAGTCCCAGTTGGAGAAGTTAAATGCAAATGCAATTTATTTTTAGTTAATTGATGTTCCATTTAATTTTAATTAAGTCACATTGAAATAGCCACATGTGGCCAGTATCTTACCCTTTTGGACAGCACAGATCTGGAAGAAAGAAATAGAAGATAGGTATTAATTTGTGATCCTTTGTATCTGCCAGAGAGCCCTTAAGACCCACTGGGGGAGTGATGATGTTCATAATTCATCTTTATACCACTTTTCTCCAAGTGAGAACTAGGAAAGGCAGAGTGTCCATAGGCCTTCCATTCAGGATGGGAACTAGGGCGATGGGGAGGATGAGGGGTTCAAGTAACTCTCTGGCCATCACCTTGACTTGTGCCTCTATGTGCTCATTAGTTACAGGTGTGTACACAAGCCAATGGACTTCTGCTGGGAACCCTCCTCATGTAATTGGAGTGGTAAAGACTGACTTCACAGCTCACACACAGTTGTGCTGCATGTGCTGTGCTTTGTTCAACTCACCTGGGCACATATCCACACAGATACTCTGTACAGCTGACGCAGGCTGGGAGCCCTCAAGGGTGGTGGTAATTACTGAATAAGGTAATGAAGCAGAAGGTAGGTTATCCAATAAATAAAATAACCAGACCTAGGGTATCAAAGAAAAAGCATATTACCTACTTTGAGATACTACTTGGAGCACAGCATATCTGGCTCTACTGTACTGTTATAAAATTAATTTGAAGTTGAGAATCTGTAATATATTACAGCTATCAGTCTCTCTGGATGGTTTTACAATCAACATGTAGGATATGAAAAAAGAAAAATGTCAATAACATACTAATGTGCTATTCGGTGTTCAATCTTCTTTATGCAGCAGAGTATTATTACAGCTGAGAAAAAAAAAGATCCAAAAGTTAGTTCTCTTTTATACAAAGAAACAGAATAAGGAAAGTTGAACTTTAAATTATCCCATCTGTCACTTTCCATTGATTGAGTCTTGCTCATTAAGATAAATTCCAAGGGAGACTATCATTTTTATCTTTTGAGCGCTCTAGAAAGGATGCCTTTTGGCTGCCTTGTTTTCATTCTTTTTCCTTTCTTCATTGATTTTTCTGCTTTGTGTCTATATAAGTAGCTGCCAGAAAGGAATGGGACATTCTATCCCATTGTGTTTCCTTTTTTATTTGTATTCCTCTGGAAATATATGTACCTGCAGTTTAACACCTGATGTCCACCTACAGAAATGCCCAAGTAAAATCAGACATCTCCCCTTCTTCTATTTTACATGTGGTTCTAGTACCAGAAGTGTGAATGTTTCTGAGTCTTAGAAGAGAATCCCAACAGCTCTGGGATCCCACAAACTAGCTGTGGAATCTTGGGAGAGCCATTTAGCCTGATTAGCAGCTTCCACATCTGTTGAAAAGCAGTTAATAATGGTGAGCACAAGGTAGCTAAGTGAGCTAGCTATTTGGAATTTGGCTTTTTCCCTTCTCTCCCAGCAGGCTGTGGATCTATGGGGTGGATTATTTCAACTGCCCTCTCCTTCAACATACTAATGCTAATGTGATGTGGACATTCTTGGTAGCTGGCAGATAGCAGGTGCTCAGTAACCATGCATGTATTCCACTTTCCACTCTATTATCAGCAAAGCAGTTAGAGCTGGATGGTAAACAGCTGCCCCTTGTTCCTCCTCTTGCCCTCCGTTGCCAAGCATAGAATAATGGGACAAAGCAGGAAGCATTCATGCTTACAAATCAACAACCTGGAGCCAGATGGACTGGTACAAGGGAGGAAAGTTAGACGTTGATCCTCATTGGCACACCTGGCTCTGCAGCCGCCTTACTCTCGGGAGGCCTCTATTTGTGCTCTTGGTTCCTACTTTGTACTTTCTCGTTACAGTGAATTGATTTTTAATGTATAGTGCAGGAGATTGAACCCAGAGCCTTCTACATGCTAATCAATGCTCTACCACTGAGCTGCACCCCCAGCTCCTAAAATGGGTTGCTCTGTGTAGCATATCTCAGACATCAAGCAGTGGGAAAAGTTCTTCCATTTTAAAGGCTTTTTTTCCCCTGGAATTCTGGGAATAAAACCCTGTTAAGTACAAGCTCAGGAATGTGCCAACCTCACAATGCCTTTTGAACCGCAAACATGGCCAACCATTTTCCCAGTGGAGATTGCTCAAGTAGTCCCCAGATGAAAGAAATCCTGCTATGCCCCTGCCAGCTTGAATAAGTGGGAACATCAGAAAGCAGTTTGTCAGAGACAGGGGAAGAAAAGGTGGGATTAGATGAAAGGCTGGAAGGAGTTTGAATAGCAGTTTCTGAGATTGTAAGATGGAGATGGAAGCAAGGCTGGGGCCAAGAGAAAACAGGAAGAACAGATAGAGGTCCAAGTCTTAGACAGATAATGTGGACTATGGTGGAGATATATGGAGGGACTCGTTTCTCCAAATAATAGCTCTAGGGAATAAGTAAAGGATTCTTCCAGAAACTAGATGTGGTGGTTGCTATGTAAAATGTCCCCCATAGCCTCATGTATTTGTGATTAGACTTCTCCCTTGGTCCCCAGCAGGTGGAGCCTTACTGAAGGAAGTGTGTCTCTGGAAGGTGGGGGCTTGGGGGAAGATATCTCAGCTCCAAGCCCAGTATTCAGACTACTTCCTCCCTGCTGCTGTAGAGATGTGATGCCCACCTGTCTGCTCCTGTTATGTTTTTTCTCACCATGATGAAACTTCCCCTTCTGAACTGTGAGCTGCAATAAATCATTTCCTTCCATGAGCTGCTTGTGGCTGGATGACTTATTTCAGTAATGAGAAAGAACTGTGACACTAGTGAAGCCCTGCCTCAATCCAAGGCATATAAAAGCATCAGGGTTCAAGAATTTGATGAAATCACACTCTTCCCTAGAGAAAAAGGAATGTAGACAATATATTTTGCAGTCTTACTCAAGGGCTTTTTAGTTTCCATCTCAGCACCATGCATGAAATCCAGGTCGAAAATAGATATAGGTTTCAGTGACAAAATATACAAGGCCATTCAGGCTGCTTAATGCCTTAATGTCATGGACCTGGGGATGTCTTATCATTCAATAAATGTCTACCAATTGAAATGCAAATCAAAACAATAATGAGAGTCCACTTTACTCCAGTCAGAATGGCAATCACTATATATAGAATAATAATATACATTATAAAATATACTCTACTTATTTTAAAAAATACACCAACAATAGATGCTGGCAAAAATGCCAGAAAAAGGAACTCTCATTCACAGCTGGTGGGATTGTAAATTTGTACAACCACTATGGAAAAAAGTGTGGAGGCTCCTGAATAATATGGATCTAGAACTATGAATGGATCCAGCTATCAGTCTATTGGGCATCCACCCTCAAAATTTCATGCCTCAGCACAGAGACATTTGCTCAACCATGTTTATAGCAGCTCAATTTATAATAGCAAAGAATTGGAATCAACCCAAATGCCCGTCAATGGATGAATGTATATCAAAGTTGTGGTACATATACACCATGGAATTCTACTCAGCTGAAAGAAAAAAAATAACATAATGAAATTTAAGGAAAAGTGGATGGATTTGGAGCAGATCATACTTAGCGACCTCTCATAAGAACAGAGAGACAAATGCCACATATTCTCCCTCATATGAGCTTCCTAAACAGGTTAAGCTTAAACAGTAAGCAAGCCTGACAGGTGAATTGAGAGACTGTCAATGGGGATGAAAGAAATTGGGGTTGTAGGAATCGGAGGGTGGGGAGACTTATACAATAAGCTAAATCAATAATAAATTGATGCCATAAAATCTTTCATACATTAAGCTCTTGAGGAAGCTGTGGGTATCATGTAAGTAAAAGGGGCCTTGAATAGTGTGGGAGGAAACTTAACCCCAAGACAAATTGCTCTGGCCTGTGACTCCCTGTCCCAGCCATTGGTTCCTTCCCACACTGACCTGTTGATCAAAGAGACCCAAGAGGTTCCCAAAACAAGACAGGCTTATGTCAAAGCTCTTGAATACCCGCCCAGGCCAAAGGTAAAACCCTATTGCTAAAGATACCACAGAGTGTTATCACAAAACACCAAGAGACCTTGCTAGATACAGAATGGTAACCAGCTCCCAGATGGTAGCAAGTGTAGTGCAGGAAGGCATTACATGAGCTGCCAGGGGAAATTATCAATGATATTTGGAGAAAGCAGAGGCCACTGATATACAGTACTGACTGATGTCACGAGAATGCTGAGCACACTGCTATATGGAGGAGTCCAGCAAGTCAAGAAATGTTCATCTGTGCAATAGTGGCAATAAACCTAGGTGGGTAATCAATGGTTATTGATTGGCTAAGAGATCTGCTCAGTGTCAAGGAACCCTTAACTAGAACTGGGATCCATGGGAAAAATCCTATGGGGACCAAGAATCCAGGCTCCAAGGGGAAACTCTCACTACCAAAGCTCTACAGAGGGGCTGCACCCATCAGAATCTCACCAAATCAACAATGCTTGTCTCATTTAACCTATACTGATCTCACTCAGCATTGGAAATCCTGTTTGTATTTTTCAGAAGGCAGTGAGAACCATAGACAACCCAATTCTACCAATAAGACAGGAGAAGTTGGTTAACATCCAAGCAGGAGATGAACCACCCCTGGCCTATCATATAGGGCCCAAAGAAAACCTGAGGAAATGGTGAGATAAACAAGAAACCTACCTCTACAGCAAGTCAGATAACCCATGAAAGGACAATGGAGACAGACACTAAGGATAACCAACACAATCCAAAGCAGAAGTCCAGAGACTCTTAAGATCTCAACAATAAAGGTGACTTAAAAGTCACCTACCATGACTCAGGGAACTCTCCAGAAGAGGGTGCAAAATGATTGCAAGAGCCATGGTAGGGGAGAATATCCAGAGTCATTGTCCCCCTGTCATTGTCAGCCACATGCCACTGAGATGAATCTCCAAACAAGGCACAGTTTTGGGAGGAAACTATTTATTGAAGTTATAGATCCAAGGGAAGTTCCATCATGGTTAAAGAGGTTGGTCCCCTTTCACAGGTCCAAACAGAGAGAAGAACCCATCACCAGCATCTCCAAAAGCAAGCAAGCACACTCTGATTCACAAACAGCAGGAACTCCAGGCTTGAGTTTAAACTGCTCTTTGCATATGCATATGTGGAATTCCAGACCCACCCCAAAAACACCTTAGGGCTGGATCCTAGGATCTGGCCAAGGTGACACACCCTCCAGCTAGGCAGCTGGAGAAAAACTCTTGAATGTATTGGGGACACCCCTTCAAACTACCACACCCCATCAGCAACAACACACAAAGAATAAAAACCTGGTTTCCTCTTATATAATTCATAACCTCCTACCCCATGGCCTGATCCAGTAAGCCCACGGAGGAAGGCCCATGGTGAGTTGGGATGAAGAACCAGAGAAATGCCATCCTGGAAACTGGCCTGGAATTTCTCTGAGTGTGCTCTACCCCTCCCATGAATCTCCCCCCGCCCTGACTATGCTATCACTCTTCCCAGGCCATAAAAAGACCCAGGCCATCCAGAGGACAAAATGCCAACAGAGCAAAAGGTTAATGGCTAAAGGTTGTGAAAAAAAAAAGTTAACTACAGGGAAGCCAAACTTCTCCCCCCTAAGATAAGATAAGAGAAAATTTATACTAGGGGTAGTGCTGCCCTATTTGCTTATACTTTAAAGAGGTTATCTAGTTATTTTGACTGACATAGAATTTACAGCTACTGCACTATTTCACCTCTGTAAGTCCTGCCTAATTGCACTCCTGTTTGATAAATTCCTTATTGGAAATGTTCTGAGGTTTTGGGGATAAAAGCCCCACTTTTTCCTTTGTTAGCTGCTGGTCTCCTGAGCCTTGCATTTGGGTGAGGCATCCACTGGGCCAGCTACTGTGTGGACAAATACAGCTTGCTTCAATTTGGCCTAAATTTGAGTCTGTGGTCTTTTCTTTGCATTTGTGGGTTCAACATTATGGAGGCCCCAGCGAGATTAAAAAAAAACACCTGTCTAAATTTTGAAGTCGGACCTTCACTTGGACTCCTCCGGAGCCGAAGGGCAGTCCAGGAGGTGCGCACCATGAGAATGTCCAGGGCTCAGGGCTTCAGGGTGAGCCTTCGGCTTGACGGATGGTCAGAGTGAACAGCCACACCTAAAAGAATCCAGCAAGCATCTTTCTAAGGAGGCCTCCGTTAAGTCATGGGAAGAAATTTCTTTTTATGACATTTGATTTTGGTTTTGTTCCTTTGGTCCTGTTTTGGACATTTGGTACTCTTGTTTGGTTCTGTCTTAGACACTTGGTTTTCTGTTAGAGTGAAGTGGTCCTTTCTGTGGCATTTGGTTCTGTTTTAGACACTTGGTTTTCTGTCAGAATGAAATGGTTCTTTCTGTGACATTTGGTTCTGCTTAAGACATTTGGTTTTCTGTCAGAGTAAAGTACCCCTTTCTGTGACACTTAGTTCTGCCTAAGACAATTGGTTGTCTTAAGCACTTGGTTTCTGTCACAGCAAGGTAACCCTTTTCCTGACACTTGGTTCTGTCTTGGGCACTTGGTTTCTGTCACAGTGAGGTAAACCTTTCCCTGATGTTTGGTTCTGTCTTTGGCACTTGGTTTTTCATCACAGTAAGGCATGCCTTTGCCTGACACTTGGTTCTGTCTTTGACACTTGGTTTTGGTTTTGTGGGATCCCTCTTGGGGACAGTGAGGGCACATGAACTTAGCGAGACTCACACTGTCCACTTGTTTATTGGTGCCTGGTTTTGGACCCCTGTGTTATGTTCTATGTTTTGTTTGTCTCTTCTGCTCTTTGTTGTGAATCTCTCAGACAGTCCTGATCTCCTAGGAAAAGCATTAATGCGAGTCTGACATTATAATAGTTCTTGGTTTTGTCTCTGGAGTTTTTAAATAAATTAAAATTTTAAAATAGGGATGCATGACTTCTGAAGGAATGATAAATGAACGTACATGTATGTGTATGTATGAGGTTCATAGCCTTGAGGCTGTAAAATAAAAATTCTATCAAGAAAACAAGGATTTTACCTCCTCTCTCTGTACTCTTGATAACAGGCTTATGATTGGTTACAGCTAGCCATCTTGTGATTCCCTCCTCTTAATAGGAGCTTCCTCTTTTGTCTGTCTCAAAACAGAAAACTTTTTAGATAGGAATAAGGCAAAATTCTCTGTCAGGGAGCTAGTCTAATGTCCTAAGAACAGAGTCAGAGAAAAATTCTAAGTTCATCAGATTGCTATGGAGCTTAATTCAAGGTAGCCCTTCAAGGAAGGATAGGGGAAAAGTTCAGATTAAAAGTTTATCTGAAGGAATTATGAATTATTAAATACAGGCAAGATCCTCAATGAAAAATAGAGAAAATAAGCTCTATATTTGAAAGTTGATCTTAGTTCTCTATAGAAGACCATTTTTAAAATAAGTTTATAGAAAATGGTTCTAGTTTATAAAATATATGATACAGCCTAATAATACAATAATAAAAGCAATAAAAACTTAAAATAATTCTGAATAAGTAATAGAATAAGAAATGTAAATAGGTAGGACATTAAAAAGGTATAGAGTGGGGAGCCATTGGTAGAATGTTGAATATAATATATTATTACTAATGTCAAAAATATCCAAAGAAAAGAAAGTTAAAGATGAGAATCCATATTAGAAATATTGCCTTGGAAGTTTTTCTAAAACTTTGTGGGAAAATGAATAATTCTTAGGAGAATAAAAAATAGTAACAATATTGATAACTTTTTAAAGAAAATGTTCAAGCTTTAAGAGGTGTTATGATAATACTGTGATGTGTAGTCAAAGCAGATAATTGCAAATAGGGTAGACTTTTATATACTTATGAAGGGGAAATGAGAAAGTCTACAGAGCAACAAACAAAAGGCATTATTAATAGAACACTGTTCTGGAGATACTGGAGAGTGTGTCTTTGAACTGTGGGAGATTTGATTTTAAAAATGATAAAGTGGAAAAGTTGTAATTCCAGAATTAAACAAAATAGTTATCAAGTAATAATATTTACTCTGTCTGGTGCTAGGCTGGACTTACATGGATCAAATAATTTGTCCAGTTCCCCCAGAGTCAGTATATTGCAGGGCTACTGCTTTGTCCTCTCTATCCTTCCCTCTCCCGTTGGGGGATTCCAGTACACATTACTCTTAGGCTCAGAGCCCACCCTTGAGCATAATTCTGATGGCTCATCCTTCCTGGTATTCCCTGCCTTGCTGAACCAGGGAGACTACAAACAGAAAATATTCAGGTCCTGAGCTTTAAAAAAATGGATTAATCGCAAGTTTCTGTAAAAAGATAAAAACTCTTTATAATAAATATGTTGTCATGGTTTGATCCAGGTGTCCCCCACAAACAATTGAATGTGTTCTGATAGATCGATCCTCAGCTGATGGCAGTTTCGGTTTTACAACCTCAATGAAGCTGTGTTGTCAGGGGCGGGCTTATGGGGTTATAAGCCAGCTTCCCCTGTGAGTATTTGGCACACCTTCCTGCCGCTGTTTGCAGTGCTGTGGCAGAGGTGATGTCCAGCCCTCTGCTCATGCCATCGTTTTCCCTGCCAGAATGGAGTCTCCCCTCGAGTCCGTAAGCCAAATAAACCCATTCCTCCACAAGCCGCTTTTGCTTGGGTTCTCTCTGCGCAGCAACTAGAAAGCTGACTGCAACAGTTTTGGTACCAGGACGTGGGGTCATCT
>PVHP010053059.1:0-11238 GCA_004024765.1 Zapus hudsonius
TCCTTACATTTCTAACCTACAATAAATTCTACTCTAGTTTTAGAAATTACCCATGCAGATGCTAGGGAGATGGCTCACTGGATAAAGTGCTTGTTGTGCAGGCATGAGGACAACAGTTCAGTCACCAGTACCCATGCGTATGTGGCCCACCTTTATTCCCAGTATTTGAGAGGCAGAGATAAGGGATCCCTGATACACGTTCTCAGTTCAAATGAGAAACCCTGCCTCACTGAATAAAATGGACAACAACCAAAGAAGATATCCAATGCCAACCTCTGGCCTTCACATGTTCACTAGCACCTACAGACACACATATATGCCAACATATACAAACTCACATGCATTCATAACACACATTTAAAGCACAACCTTCTGTAAAAACCTTAGAAGTCTGATGTTTCAGAAAGCTAGGTCATAAAGTACATGCTCTCTAAGCCAATAGGACTCTCCTTGTGGAAGAGCCACTGAGTATAATTCTCATGATCAAGAAATTAAACATGTGTTGTGGGAATGGAGAGATGGCTCAGCAGTTACAGTGCTTGCTTGCAAAGCCTGATGGCTTGGGTTCAATTCCTCAATACCCACATAAGACCAGATGCATAAAAGTGGTACAGAAGACAAGTTACAGTCAGCAGCCACTGGTGACATCAGAGATTTGCCGTCAAGGTTGGTGATGCTCCCACAGGACACTGAGCATTGTCTGGAGATAGTTTTTTGATCCTCACAACTAGATATACCAGGGCCTCTTGCTTGTACTTGTTTTGTCATTTGGCTTCAAGATGTCCTGAAACTCTGTTTTTTTGTTTGTTTGTTTGTTTTTAAATTTTGGGCTGGGGAGATGGCTCAGTGGTTAACCTATCTCTTTCCCTTGCTCTCACCTCCTTTGTGGTTCACACTTTAGCTCCTCTTGACACCTTTCCAAATACCAAGTTCCATTTTAGGTCTATTACTTCAGCATATTGGAATAAACTCCTTTCTCTTCCATTCCTCTTCAAAACCATCTTTATTCTCTTGTGTCACAAGTATTTCGGTCCTACCTGCATGTCACACACCTTTTCAAAGAAAATGTAACTTTTTTTTAGAACCTCTGGGTTGTGTCAGAGAGCTTCAGGGCCTTGGGAATACCAGCCTCTTTGTTTTGGGTTCATTTGTTGCTAAGTACAGGAACAATTTTCTGCCCAACTACCTCTGAGTTTAGATTGTCATGGAAATATGGAAGTATCTGTTGAATTTTCAAAAAAAAAAAAAAAAAAAAAAAAAAAGTGGTACAGAAGAGTCTGGGGAGATGGGTCAGTGGTTAAAGTGCTTACCAGCAAAGCCTAATGACCCAGGATCCATTCCCCAATACACAAGTAAAGCCAGATGTACAAAGTAGGGCATGCATCTGGAGTTCCTTTGCAGTGGCTAGAGGCCCTGGCACACCCATTACCTCTCTAACTTTCTCTCTCTATCTCTCTCAATCTCTCTCTTTTTCTCTCTCTTTCTTTCTCTCTCTGCTTGCATATAAATAAATAAATAAATAAATAAATAAATAAATAAATAAATAAATAAATAAATAAATAAAAACATGTAACAGAGCTGGACATGGTGGTGCATGACTTTAATCCCATCACTTGGGAGGCAGAGGTAGGAGGATGACCATGAGTTGGAGGCCACCCTGAGGTTACAGAGTGAATTCTAGGTCAGCCTGGGTTAGAATGAGACCCTACCTTAAAAAACCAAAAGAATAATAATAAATAAATAAGTGGTGCATCTGGAGCTTATTTAAAGTGGCAAGAGGCACTGGCTTGCCCATACTCTCTCTCTTCCTGTCTGCTTCTTTCTCTGGTTCTCTCTCTCTTAAATAAATAAAAATAATTTTTAAAAGAAACAAAACATGTAGTGTGTTAAGGCTTTGAAATGTAGGGTTGGATTATTATTGGAGCTGAGAAAGAAATCTGGACAAGTCAGGGAAGTGGGATTTTTCTTACCTGCCTATTCTCTGGTGAATAACATCAACTGTTCTCAGAAGCTTTGATGAACAACAGTTATACTGGCCACTCACCACCTTAGACAATACTCTTAGTGAGGGGTGAAGATAAAGGTACTACCTTAAATATTTCTTTTACCCAGTTGCTTCCTTCTCAATTTTCAGTAGCTGTAGGGAATTGCTCTCTAAGTGACTAATTAAGACCAGAATCCTGAGGTATCCAGCTTTCCTAAGTGATAATTACTTTAGATTAAAAGCCAAAGACCAGCAGGCTTTAAAGTACTTAATGGGGCAAAGTAACAAGGCTGATGTATGTGCTTTCCTGGACTTGCACTAGAGATGGCTTCGAATGCTATGAATTTAGTTTACTGGAAGAGACGCCCACTGGATCCATGCTACTCAAGAACCAGGATGCAGAGGGACTCATGGATCCACCTTTGCATTGCAGAAGGAACTCTGGAAAGAATAGCATTCTACTCAAGGGTCAGGTTTGTAGCTTGGTTGGTATAGGGCTTGCTTGCCATGCACAAAGCCCTGGGTTTGATCCCTAGCACTGCATAAATTGAGTATTGTGCCACAAACCTGCAACCAGACTACTTGAGCCATGTAAGCAGAAAGCTCAGGAGTTCAAGGTCCTGTTTAAAAAAAGACCAAAAAAAAAAAAAAAAGAAACACAAGAGAAAGAAACTCTTTTATTTATTGTTCTGCAAGAAATATATATATATATATATATATATATATATATATATATATATAGAGAGAGAGAGAGAGAGAGAGAGAGAGAGAGAATGATGCCAGGGCCTATAGCCACTGCAACTGAACTCCAGATACATGTGCCACTATGTGCATCTGGCTTTATGTGGGCCCTGGGGAATTGAACTGGGGAAATGGGGTTTTTCATTTGAGTGCCTTTACTGATGAGACATCTGTCCAGCCCTGAAAGAAACTCTTTAAGGTGAGATACAGATGTATCAATAGGAAGATTTTGGATCTAGCAGGAATTCATGGTGTTGTTTGATGACACTCTGTGATTTCTTCAGCAATTGTCTTACCTCCCAGAATGATAACCAGCTCCCAGATGGTGGCTTGTGTAACACTGGAAGGTGTTGCATGAGCTTCCAGGGGAAATTGGTCAATGATATTTGGAGAAAGCCTAGACCACTGATATACAACACAGATGGTTGTCACAAGAATGCTGAACACACTGATATATGGAAGAGACCAGCAAGTCAAGAGGTGCTCATCTGTGCAGTAGTGGCGCTAAACCTAAGAGGGTAATCAATGACTTATTGATTGGGTAAGAGATCCAGTCAGTGACAAGGAACCCTTAACTGGGACTGGGATCTATGGCAATATCCTTTAGTGACCAAGAACTTGGGATCCAAGGGGAATTTCCCATTACCAGAGAGCTTCAGAGAGGCTATACCCATTAGGAGCTAGCCAAAATAGCAATGTTGTCTCATTTAACCTATACTGTTCTCACTCTCCAATGGAGATTCTGTTTTTATTTTTCAGAAGGCAATAAAAGAGCCTGGGATAACTCAATTCTACCAAGACATGGGATGATAGCTGACATCCTGGCAGGAGATAAACTACTCCTGGCCTATCACACAGGGCCCAAATGAAACCTATGAGCAAGTGATAAGATAAACAGGAGACTGATCACCACAAGTCAGATAATCCATGAAGGGTCAAAGGAGACAGACAACATCAAGACCCAACACAACCCAAAGCATAAGTCCAGAAATACTTAAGATCTCAACAATAAACCAGACTTAAAACTCACCCCCCATGACAAAGAGATCCAGTATGTGCCCTGAGGAGGGACCCCAGTGGGTAGTGGACAGAGAGGAGGGAAATGGGGGCATTTTCACAGGATTTGCTCATACAATGTATTTAATTATTTATTATAATAATTATAAAGTCATTAATATTATAGAGATATTAATTTAAAAATCCCACATTGTGTGGGTTATAGAACCTTACTACATGAAAAACAGGAGAAACCAAAGGGACAAAGAGCACCTGGGAGTAATAAATATGTCTATAAACGATCATCAATTACATAATAATTAAACTAAGGAACAAATAAATCTAATGAAAATATATCCCAGTAATCTCCCTAGAGATAATAAAAGTGCCAGCATTTCTTCAAGCACTTCAGGAAGAATTAGAGGCAAGATGTGAGGGGCCAGACAAAGCTTCAGGAAAGAATTCCAGGTCTCCGTTTGCATTGTTGTTCCAAAAGAACAGGTTTGCATCTCATTCCCTTGAATGTTTTTCTGGCTTCTTGGATCTCTTCACCCTCAGAGAGAAGTCAGGGTCACTGTCTCTCCCCATTCCCAGTGCAGCCCATCTGCCGTCCACTGCTAGCCTTCCCAGCATCCCGTGCCCATCACTGCTTTCCCTGTCCAATCTCTTCCGACTAGTGAGGCATAGCTTCGAAGAGCCCCCTCTCCAAAGGGATTTTTTTATCTGAGTGATAGGTGTTCTGTAAGGCTGTACCTCAAAACTCAACATTTTTCATAATCTTACCCAAACTGAAAATAGAAAAGAATGAAGCCGAACCATGATAAATAGAGCAATTGGCGCTCTAAGAACTTCCAATGTGAAATTTCTATTAGGAAGGAATATAATGGGAATGTCGGCTATATTTAGAGAAGGCAAGCTAGAGTAACTTAAATTGACATCCATCTGGAAGCAAAATGGTCTATTAGTGTCAGAATGTGTGGTGAATACAAATGTGTGTAATTGTTAGATACAGACCCTGTTTATTTTTATTCAGAGGCCTTATTTTTTTTTTGTGACAGCTTCATTTTATCAGAAAAGAGTCCCATTCAACACTGAAACTATTTCCAGCTGGTCAAAGACACCACCAACTGAGAGAGGAACTTCAATGTGCCAAGGAGAGACCAGTGAAGTGGCAGAGTGAGTCTTTAATCATTCTCTGGCCACGAAATACCCCTAACAACACTTCTTTGCTTTCATTATCATTCTATCACCATGGTATATGTCCCTAGAAAACATCTGAAGCCATTTTTCCTAATAAATACTAGAGGGAAGTTTCAACCAGCATTTTCCTATCAGCTGAAAGTTTTCATTTAAAATAAACGACAGCCAATATTTAGAATGAGTTTTAAGGGAGCTGGGTACGGTGGTGGCACACACCTTTCTCCCAGCACTGGGGAAGTAGAGGCAGAAGAATCAAGAATTCTAGGTAAGCTTTGTCTGCACAGCAAGTTCAAGGTTAACCTGGGCTCTATGAAACCTTGTCTCTAGCTATAAAGGTTTCACTACAAAATGTGACCCTTTTCTCTACCCTCACACCATGTCACATGACAGGAGCAGTTTTTATTGTTTGAATCACATGTACTTAATGAAGCAAAGGTTGAGTTTAATGCAGTCGGGAGGGATTATTAGATTTTCTCTTGAAAAAGAAGAATGTAGTGGCTGGAGAGATGGCTTAGCAGTTAAAGCACTTGCCTGTAAAGCAGGAGAAACTGAGTTCAATTCCCCAGTACTCACATATAGCTAGATGCACAAAGTGGTGCATGCATCTGGAGTTTGTTTGCAGTGGCTGGAGGCCCTGACACACCCATTCTCTCTCTCTCTCTCTCTCTCTCTCTCTCTCTCTCTCTCTCTCTCTGACTCTTTCTCTCCATGTCTCAATAAAATAAAATAAATTTTTAAAAGAAAAAATAGGAAGATTTTTCGCCAGCTTTAGTATCTTTTTGCATATGCATACATGTGAGGTGTGGATACATGGTGTTCATACACATGTTCACATGTGTGTCCGTGAGCAGGGCAAAGGCTGACATGGAATATCTTCTGGAATGATGCTCTTTGTTGACTTGATTAGTCTAGCTAGCCAGTTTGCTTTGGGGATCCTCCATCACTACCTGCCTTGTTCTGGGATTACAGGTGTTCTCCATGCCCACCTGCATTTATTTACTCAGGAGCTGAAGGCTGAACTCCAGTCTTCATACTTGCCACACATAATTTATCAGCTGAGCCATATCTCCAGCCCCCTAGAGAGATGTCTTAATAATTGTAACTACTGAATAAATATCACACACCTTTGGACCAAGTCCTGGCCTTCAAGTTTGGGATCCTGAGCCTTAAACCCTTAGCAATAGGATGATTGAACCTGTAGATATTAGAAGGCAGTTTCTCTCTGAAATGGAAACTGGGATTTAAAAATATTCAAGAATCTGTCTTTATTGGCTGAGCTTAAATGCATATGTACTTTTGCTGGACATCAATCCTACGTCTAGAGAGAAACATCGCCAACCTACAGAGAGAACATTGAAAGGACAAACGGAGAAAATAAAGTAGATGCTCCTAGAGACTGCAACAGAGCAGTGGAGTGACTCTCAATTCCAAATTCGACTAGCTCTCCCTGCGCTGAATGTGGGGGCAATGCAGTTTCTGCACAATTATATAAGCAGATGTGTGTGATATGTGGGTGTGTATAGGCACATGGGGGTCAGAGGTCAATATCAGGTATCATTTTAGTCACTCTCCCCTTCAACTTTTGAGACAGGATTTCTTATTGGCCTGAAGTGCACCTATCAGCTGGACTAGGTAGTCAACAAGTCTTGAGAATCTTCCTGTCTCTCACTATCACTATCCGTGCTGGGAAGATAGAATCACACCACCAGGCCTAGCACAGTATGTGGGTACAGGGGAATCAAACTCAGGTTCTCATGCTTGTGAGTCACACTTTACCCCCTGAAACACTGCCTCAGCCAAGATGATCTTATTTATTTTTTTTGTCTAAGATCTTGAAACAATCATGATGTTTAGTCTTAATTGTCAACTTGACTGCTTTAAGAGATGCTTAAGACTAGTAAGGCATCCCTCTGGGTGTGTGAGAGATGGTGTTTTCAGAAAAGAGTGTCATATGAGACTGAGGGTTGAAAGACTTACTGGGTGTGGGCTGCACTGCTCCAATGGACTGGGGCCTGAGTGGAGCAGCAGTGGAAGAAGACAGAAAACCAGACAGTTTATGAAAACTCTGGTCCTCTTTTGGGGAGTTTCCATTGTTTTTCTCATCACCTGAACACGTTAGATTCTAGCTTCCTTGGCTTTGCAATGTGGACCCATACCATCACCTCTGGGGCTGCATGTTTTGGATTCATTTATTAGGCTTCCAGCTTCTTGAACTGGGTAAATACTGAGTTCTCTGACTCTCCAGTGAGCATCCAGCCATTTTTGGACATCTAATCCTGTAACCAACCCTGTAAATATCAGGTTATGGTATATGTGTTTGTGTGTGTACATATATTCTTATCATTATTCTGCATATTTGATTCCCTCTCTTCTTCTTGTCTCCCCCTCACTATCTCCTCCCTCATCACTTACTCCCTGTCTTCCTGTGTGAGATCTTAAGATCCATTACATCACTACCTACAGATATCGTTCATTGATCATCAATTCTATCATCTACCTTATTTATAAATAAATTGCTTCTGTTCCCTGAGAGAACACCAATACATATGCAGAAATGAACATGCTTCAAATTCAAGAGTCGATGTCAGGGATAAAATATGCTTCATTTGGGAAAGTGCTTGCTCCCCAAGCAAGAGATTAGAATTCCATTCCCAGAATACACGGGAAAATGTCAAGCAAGGTGGTTGGAATCACATGATAGGGGAGGCAGACAGGTGGATCCCTGGAGTTTCCTGGCCAACCCATCCTGTTTAATAGGTAAGCTCCTGGCCAGTGAGAAACCTTATGTCAAAAAGAAGTGGATGTGTTTTTATCAGTGGGCACACAAGGTTATTCTCCAGCCTCCACCCATAAGTGCATCCACATACACCCCCCACCCTCTCATATGCTTATAACATGCTAGGTTCCACTGGGTATTAGTATGACCTGGTGGCTTTGGGATCACCAGAAACTCAGCACAGGAATGCATCCATCTTTTGCCAAACATTTATGCTTGACTTTGCTTCTTTATGGGAAGTTTCTTTGGCAACCAAAGGCAGCAATGGATCTTACGATCGGTGCTTTGCGAAGCGGCTTTCTAATTTCAATGTTCAGCAACCACAGCACTCAGTGAGATTTATTTGCAGCAAGGAAATTGTTTGTGGGACATAAGTTTTACAGGACATTACAGCGCCCTGTGCTTTTCACGGCTTCCACTGATAACATTTGTGACACATCAGACACAAGTGCGCAAACTGATGGAACCCTACAGCACATGGCTCGACCAGGACTGGTTTTAGCTCAGTTAATACAAGGTCTCAGAGTATTTCAAACATTCAAAACGAAAGGGCAAAGAGTAGAGACCAAAACATCAGGGCAATCTCTCTCAAAATAAATTACCTTGCCTCCCAGAAGAGGGAAGAGTGGAAAATTGGCTGCATTAGGAACTCATGTAAGTCTTGAAAAATATGTTGTCCGAGGAAAAATATTTTCTTTTTACTTTTTATTGGAGTGCTATAAAGAACACTGGAATTTTTTTTAATTTCAGTCTTATTTCTCTTTTACTTTATTTTCACCTGAAAAGAGGAATGAACAATGTAAGGATGCCAAAATAATAATGAAAAAAAAAGTAAAAAGAAGAGTGTTGGGAATAGTTTTTGGAAAAACATGGACATTTGTGAGGGTTACAATGAAAATTTATGAAGAACTGCGTGTGGACATTCTGATTTATCCACGTCACTTTGCACTTTAATACAAAGGGCATTACATTGGATATCAAATACGAAGCCGTAAAATTGATAGCAGGTAAATAATTCTACTATGTTTTGGTTTTTGTAGGGTCAAATGGACAAGATGAAAACATTGCAAGACAGAGTAGATAGATAGCTCTGTGTTTACCACAAAAGCATAAGGTCCTGAGTTTGGATCCCTAGAATTTATGTAAAATCCTGGATGTGGTAGCAAGGTGTCTGGAGTCCAACCACTTGGAAAACAGAGATAGATGATCCGTAGGGTAGGCTGGCTAGATTGTCTAGCCCATTCATCAGTTCCACATTCAGTGAGAGACCTTTTTTCATAAAACTAAAGTGGAGAAGTGATAGAGTAAGACACCTAATGTCAACCTCCGACCTCCACACTAACATATGTATGACACATATATGAGCAGGCATGTACACATTGCATGCATGCACAAATGCAAGATTTCTTGACTATTTTTAACCCTAACAGTTTGTACTAATTCCCTTAAGTAATTTTAAAGTGAATTATCTTGAAATACATCTGTGATATAGATGAGGTTATAATATATTCAAGAGGAAGAAATAAAATTCTGATATCTGTCAGTATTGTTTCACTTTATCAACTTTCTCATAATCTCATGAAATAGCATATGTAAAAATAATTTATTAATTTAAGTATGTGAAAATATATTGTAAGTCCTATATTCAAAAAATAATCCAATCATCCATTGCTTTAAGCAGCCATTATTCTACACTATGTATGGCAAGATAAGACAAGCTGCCTTGACTTAAATGGTTCTTTTTCTAAATTAATTGATGAACAAGTATTTGATTAAAATAACAAATTACAAATGGTATGACTTATATAACTAAATACCCCATCAAAAATTAATTTCAGCATTCAGAAATTGAACAAGTACATAAACAAAATAAGTAATTACAAAATTATGTAGCTTATATAAAGATTATATTGCAAGATATGTTAAAACATAACTACTTTTATACTACTAAGAAGCTGATATAGGACTGGGGAGTTGGTTCAGTAGATATAGTGGGTTTGGGGCTCTTTTGGAACACATGTAATTCTGTCTCAAAATTGGACTTGGAGATGAAGAGATTTCTAAGTGGATAAAACCATTGTTGCAAAAGCTGAGTAACAGAGTTCAGATGCCAGCATCCCCGTCAACTCTCTAACTGTAGCTGACTATAATGCCAGTCATTGGAGATAGATTAGTGCTCCTCCAGTCAAACTGGTTAGCTATACTTGCTGAATTGCTAAGCTCTTAAATTCAAATGATAGATCCTGCCTCAGTAAATAAGGTTGAGAGAAATTGAGGAACACACACACAGATAGAGGTTGAGAGAGAGAGAGAGACAGAGACAAAGAGAGAGAGAGAGACCTACGAGGACATGCATGTGTGCAACAACAAAAAACACAGACCTGCTGCTTTTTAACAGGAAGTGTATGTTTTCACACATCAAGAGAAAGAAGCATTATTAACATCACTTGAAGTGAGGAAATGTTACTAAGTAGAGGCTTCAAAATCTATAGTTGATATGTCCAGCACATATGAGAAAATTCAAAAAGCTCAAATGCAATGTCAGACACAATATCTTACAGATTCGGGAGTAATGAAATGAATAATTTATATGCAAGTGAAGAAAAATAGTGAACAAGCCAGAACAGGTCAAGGGCAGAATCTGATAGCAGAGTCTATACCGAGAAAATGCTAGTGAACCAAAGGAGGTCGCCAGTCTCCAGTTTTTTTTCCATGAAGGGGCTTCAGCTGATACATGCAGGGGAACAATCTGCAGCATATACCTCCCACAATGTAAATCATACATGGGTTGGATATGGGAAAGGAGAGGAGAATATTGTATTTTTTCTTGGGGCATGGCCTGTAAAAAAGAAAAACGATAGAAAATACACAAACTCCTTAATGAAAAGCCGTGTAGACAAGCTTTCACGTGATAAAAAAAATGTTTCTTTACTTTATCACAATTAAGACTTATACTCAATAACTGAAAGCTATATTGAAATTCATTAACAATGGAGGGAAAAGGCAACTTCTTGGAATTCCAAAACAAATTGAGCTAATAGACACACTATGTTTACAAGACTCCTGAAACTCAGGGGTGGAGAGATGGCTCAGAGAGTAAAAGCAATTGGTACAAGTATGAGCATACCAGGTTGATTCCCAGCACCCACATAAAAATCTGGGCATGGACCAAGGTGATGGAGACAGACACCAAGGAGACTCAAACATCCCAATGTAAAAAAACCCAGAGAATCTTAAGAGCTCAATGCTAAAGCAGACTTAAAAGTCAAGCACAATGACTCAGGGAACTTTGCAGAAGAGGGGGCAGAAAGATTATAAGAGCCTTGTTGGAGGAGAATGTCCATCGCTGAAACACTGTATGCCTCTCCCACAACTCATAGCCATCCATCTCATGGAGCAAGCACTCCAGCAATCCCACTGAGGAGAGCCCTCAGTGCAATGGGGCCAGGGAGGAGGGAAATGGTGGTACCAGCACAAGACTTGTATATAGAGTTTATACTTATTAATAATAAGTATATAATAGGTAATATTAATGCCTATA
>PVHP010053060.1:0-10876 GCA_004024765.1 Zapus hudsonius
GGAAACGGGCTCAGTTAGGGATCCTGAGACCCGCAGGGAAGGAAGGAAGGAGCCTTGTTGAAGCTAAGTGAGCTCAGATCTGTCAGAGTGTGTGGGTGGAGGGCGAGGAGTGGAGGGAGCATTCCAGAGATACTCCAGGGCTTTAGGGGCCAGCTATTGTGCGACCTTCCTCTTGGAAAAATGACAAGCAGATGTGGGCGCCTGGGCAAGTTTAGGGAACACCAAACATGGCCGCCCCAGCTCCTCTGGAGCCCAGGAGACAAGAAAAAAATTCAGCCATCCAGGGTCCTGACCTTCTTCCTACCCGCTGGGTGAGGCCCAGTGTAGAGATGGAGAGAAGCCTGCTTCTGAGGGCTGTGGGAGGAAGGTGGGGCTCATCCTGATCCGACATGGAGGCCAGGATGGGGCCTCTGTGAGTGACAGTTCCTGAAGCTGGGTGCAGTGAGCACAGGCTTCCAAGCTGGCTGTGGTGGGGAGTTTGGTGTAGATGTGATGTCTGTCCATTTCTCCTGTGCCCCCCTCTGCTGTTTCAAGCCACTAGCAAAGGAGCTGGGAAGAGGTGCTCATGATTTCCCCTGAGTTGGCTCCAGCTCCTCCATTGGTGGCTGTGAGGTCACCCAGACCCGTCCCCACCCCTGACTGTCCTTCATCCCTGGCATTGGTTCTGCTGGCCTACATCCGATGATGGGAGCTCTCTGTCAGGCAGCTCAGACTGAAAGCACCAACCATTGGAAAGTTCTCGCTGACTGAGTTCAGGTTGGCTTCCCTTAACTCCCACATTGGTCTCAGCTCCACTTTGTCCAGATACCAGTGTCCTGAATGTAGGGCCTGGGGGCCCAGTACTAGAACTGTGGGGTGTAGTGGATGGTGCTGGGGAGCTCCGGAAGAAACAGTAGGGGTAGTCAGCAAGCGGGGAGTCAGAGAGCAGCACAGAGAAGCAGGGTTGGGGTTGCTGCCTCAGCCAGGCCCGAGAGACAGAACTCAAGGAAGAATGAGAGCTAGGGTATCCAAGCAAACTGAGAACCCAAGTCACTCCAGAGTGCCCCCCCCCCCGGGAGCTGGAGCCCTGCAGGCTTGTGGCCCAGAGGAGGCAGCAGGCTGGTCTCTTCTGCATGCCTACTGCTGTGTGATTCAGTCCTGCAGGTGGCTGGCTGGAGTGCCACTCAGCTGCTGTGTGTCCTGTCCAGACCTCTGCCATGTTACCGCCTCTGCGTCCTCTCCTTCTCCTGGCCCTGGGCCTGAGGCTGGCCAGAACACTCACCTCCAATGATCCCAATACCTGCACCTTCTGGGAGAGGTGAGACTCACTGCTTGTCCCCAGGGCCCTCCTCCTGGGGCTTTCTGTTTCACTCCTCCGTGAGTTCCCTTGGACTCTCTCCCTACCTCTGCCCCTGTCTGTCTCAGCCTCCATGCTGCCTCTGATGCTGTGCCGTTTCCTATCCCTGGGTCCCTGTGGCAGGGAGCAGCCATTGTAGACCTGGGCTAGTAATTAGAAGTCAAGGCAGAATTTAGCCAGAAATAGCTCAACCTGCTACAGCCAGGTGGGCCTGGAAGGCAGTCCCTAGCCCAATCTCCCCTATGTGGTGTGGGGAGAGGAGATGGACGAAGATGGAAGGATCAGGATGAGCAGGAAGCTCTGCTGGGAGGAGTTCCAGAACATTCCAGTGTTGAAAAGAGCCTCTAGACTTGAGGGGGCCGTGATGAGGGAGGGCCACATTCTGGGTTAAGGGGAAGGAAACCCAAATATTAGGGTGCTGATTCCCCTACTGCAAAACCTTGCCTCTGCCTCTTGCCCCATCGTGCTGGCTTCAGCCTCAAGCTGCCCAGGCCTGGCCCTGACCTTGTTCCCACCTCACAGCTTCACGACCACTACTAAGGAGTCCTACTCACGGCCCTTCAGCCTGCCCCCCACAGAGCCCTGTGACAGGCCCTGGGAGAGCCTTCACACCTGTCCTCGGCCCACGTGAGTGACCCATCCCTCCGTGGGTGCTAGCTGGTCCTTCTCCTCAGAATCTAGCCTTCCACAGTGGGTACTTGTGTGGTCTCTATGGGGGCCTGTCTGGGATGGAGATGTGCACGTGGGTATGCTCGTGTGTGTGTGTGTGTGTGTGTGTGTGTGTGTGTGTGTGTGTGTGTGTGTGGCTGGTAGGGGTCAGGGAAGGAATACTCATCCTCTGACCTCCCCCACTGCGATCTGAGGTGTGGAGGGAAAGGGTAGCAGGGCCTCAGCTGGGAGCATTGACAGCTGTCTGCCTTCTGGGCCACCGTAGGGTTGTCTACCGGACTGTGTACCGTCAGGTGGTGAAGATGGACTCCCGCCCGCGTCTCCAGTGCTGCCAGGGCTTCTTCGAGAGCAGGGGAGCCTGTGTCCGTGAGTCCATGTTGGGTCAGGGTGGCATGGAAGGAAGGGGCTCAGCTCGTTCATCTTGATCTTTCCCTCCCCAGCAGGGTGGGCTTACTCTTCTGTCCCTTTAGAGTCCCTGCTTGGCCAGCGGCCAGGGCAGGAGGTGACAGGACCTAGCAGGCGGGCTGGAAATGGAAGCTGTGTCCAGTGTCTCTTTGTAACCAGCCCCTGCACATTCCCCTTTCCTGCCTGCCCAACTCTCTCCTCAGCCTCTCCCCGTCCAGCCCCCACCTGAGCTGTCAATAAGGTGCTTAGAAACCACTAAAAGGGCTCAGGGAGCCTGGACTCCTGTCCATTCTGACCCTAAGTTGCCATCTCCCTCCAGTATGTGCTTGGAGAACTGTGGCACCCTGGTTTGGGAGGAAGATGCTCCCCACTTCAGAAATAAAGGTGGGAGATGTGGGGTGGACACATCGCCTCACAACCCCATCTCTGCCCCAGCGCTCTGTGCCCAGGAGTGTGTCCATGGCCGCTGTGTGGCTCCCAATCAGTGCCAGTGTGCGCCAGGCTGGCGGGGTGATGACTGCTCCAGTGGTGAGTGGCTGGTCACCCAGGGAAATGGCCCAAGGCACAGGTGCTTAGGATCCATGGTGGTTACTAAGAGCCTGTGGCAGCCTTTTCTGGAGATGTGGTAGAGGGGATGGGCGTGTCTGCAAGACAGGGCCTAACTACAGGCTGGGGAAGGGCTAGGCACCCAGTGACCCCATCACAGTAGGGAAGGGCTCGGTACCAGGTGACTCCTTTCATCTGTCCACAGTGTGGGGAGGACTAGGCACCAGGTGACCCCTTGTATCTGCCCACAGTGTGGGGAAGGGCTCTGCACCGGCTGATCCCATCACAGTGTGGGGAAGGGCTCGGCACCCAGTGACCCCATCTCTCTGTCCCACAGACTGTGCTCCAGGAGTGTGGGGGCCTCAGTGTGACAAGCCCTGCCATTGTGGCAGTAGCAGCTCTTGTGATCCCAAGAGCGGGGCATGTTCTTGCTCCTCTGGCCTGAAGCCCCCAAACTGCCTTCAGCCCTGCTCCCCTGGCCACTATGGACCTGCCTGTCAGTACAGCTGTGACTGCCATGGGGCACCTTGTGACCCCCAGGATGGAGCCTGCTTATGTCCCCCTGGGAAAACAGGACCCAGGTAAGTGATGAGGTCACAGGCACAGAGTCAAACCTGGGGAGATGAAAGTCCTCAGACAGGGTCCCAAATATGGAGATGGACTTAAGAGACCAGGAACCTAGGCCCAGCTGGGTACCCGTCAAACAGCCTTGAGTAGCTACTGACTGCTTGTGAGCTGTTTCCTTTCTTGCTGAGGGGACAGCAATCTCCCCAGACAGGCTGCGGAAACAGTAAGATAGTGTGTGGGAGAAAGCTTGTCATAAAGTGACATTGAGCAAGGGCCCAGGCATGGGTGTAGGGAGAGCTGGGAAGCCACAGAAGGAAGAGGTGAAGCTAGGTGGAGACCAAGGACCAAGCTTTCTAGAGGAACCCCAGTGTTGAGTTCAAGGCCACTCTGAGACTACATAGTGAATTCCAGGTCAGCCTTGGCTAAAACCAATTTTAAAAAGCCTCTAGCAGAAAAGAAGTGTTCCCCAAGTGTGTGTGTGTTGGGGGGGGGGTAAAGGTGCACCAGAGCATAGGGTGAAGGAGAAGCAGACCTGTTCTACCCACCTGCTGGTGCCCTAGCTGTTTCCCTGTCCTGGACACCTTTGCTTTCTGACTGCAGTCTCTCCCCAGCAGGGAAGAGCAGGGCTGGATGGCTAAGCCCCAGGTTGGGTGGGGCTGGGTCTGCCTCTGGGCAGGTAAACAGCCTTGAAGGAAAAGGGACCAGCTGATGATTGTGCCTTCTCCCACTCTGACCTCTCCCCTGCCTGGCAGCTGTGACATAACCTGTCCACAGGGCACCAATGGCTTCTTCTGCCCCAGCACCTATCCTTGCCAAAACGGAGGGATCTTTCAGGAATCCCAAGGCTCCTGCAGCTGCCCACCAGGCTGGACGGTATGAACGGTGGGGCCTGTGGGCATGGGATGGGAGTCTTAGGAGAGTTTCGAGGGTGGCTCCTGAGAGGGGTCTGGAGCCCATGCCTCTCTCTGGGGACCCAGGAGAGATTTGAGGGCTCTGAGCATAAGGTCTTGGGGTCCTGTGGCCATGGAGAGGAAGTTATGCGTTTTCTCATCCCCACAGGGGACCATCTGTTCCCTGCCCTGTCCAGAGGGCTTCCATGGACCCAACTGTTCCCAGGAATGTCGCTGCCACAACGGTGGTCTCTGCGACCGATTCACTGGGCAGTGCCACTGTGCTCCGGGCTACACCGGGGATCGGTGAGTGGCCTTGGGGCGCTGGGGAGACAGGTGGCAGTGGGTGCAGGTGGACTTAACTGACCGTGACACCCAGGTGCCGCGAGGAGTGCCCGGTGGGCCGCTTTGGGCAGGACTGTGCGGAGACGTGCGACTGCGCCCCGGGCGCACGCTGCTTCCCCGCCAACGGCGCGTGCCTGTGCGAGCACGGCTTCACCGGCGAGCGCTGCGCCGAGCGCCTGTGTCCCGACGGCCTCTACGGCCTGGGCTGCCGGGAGCCCTGCACCTGCGACCCCGAGCACAGCGTCAGGTGGGCGGCGCGGGGCCTCGGGAGCGCGGGGTGGAGCGGGGCGGGGTGGGGGGCGGCCGGGTCACCCCTCCGGTCCCTCCCGCCCGCGCCCACAGCTGCCACCCGATGCACGGCGAGTGCTCGTGCCGGCCGGGCTGGGCCGGCCTCCGCTGCAACGAGAGCTGCCCGCTGGACACGCACGGGCCCGGCTGCCTGGAGCACTGCCTGTGCCTGCACGGCGGCCAGTGCCAGGCCGACAGCGGCCTCTGCCGGTGCGCGCCCGGCTACACGGTGAGGCGCGGTCCGCGGGGGCGGGCGGGGCCGGAGGGGGGGGAGGGTCCCCTCACTGGCCCCCCTCGGCTTCCAGGGACCTCACTGCGCCAGCCTCTGTCCCCCCGACACGTACGGACTCAACTGCTCCTCCCGCTGCTCGTGCGAAAACGCCATCGCCTGCTCGCCCATCGACGGCACGTGCGTGTGCAAGGAAGGTAAGGGGTTCAAGGAGGAGGGGAGCTTACCAGCGCCCCGACTGTGGGAACGGATCCAGGCTAATACCTTCCTGGAACATCAGGTCCTCTTCTCTCATCTCCTCCCTTCCCTAACCTTTCTTCTTCTTTTCTTTTTTCTTTCTTTCTTTCTTTCTTTCTTTCTTTCTTTCTTTCTTTCTTTCTTTCTTTCTTTCTTTCTTTCTTTCTTTCTTTCTCTCTCTCTCTCTTTCTTTCTTTCTTTCTTTCTTTCTTTCTTTCTTTCTTCTTTCTCTTTCTTTCTTTCTTTCTTTCTTTCTTTCTTTCTTTCTTTCTTTCTTTCTCTCTCTCTCTCTCTCTTTCTTTCTTTCCTTTCTTCCTTTCCCTTCCTTCCTCTCTCCCTCTCCCTCCCCTCTCATTCCCCTCCCTTTCTCTCTCTCCTTATTTTTGCTACATAGCCCCAGGATGGCCTCCAACTAGAGGCAGTCATCCTGTCCCAGCATCCAAAGTGCTGGGGTCACAGGCATGAGCCACCAAGCCCCACTCATTCAGCCTTTCTTTCACCACCAAAATCACACTTGTCCTTAAAGGGGGTGTGTCACAATGTGACTCACTGGTCAGTCCTACAGAAACATGCCAAATGGTGCCTGAAAGAGTGTCCAAGGTCTATCAAGGGTGGCATGTTGGCCATACTTGGGCTAGATTCGATATGGTGCTGTTAGATTTCACAGACATCAAGTCTCCAGCCCCCACTATTCCCTGTTTTCCTATGGTGATCAGATGGGGACTCTGAGCTTGGGCTTGTGCCAGCCTCTTGGGTTCTGCAGAAAAGCTAACAGATGAATAGGTGGAGTGTGAGGCAGAGGAAGCCCAGGTGGGGCCTGCTCAACACCTCAAGTTCATATGTCTTGCCCCAAGCTCATAGCACAGGCTGGCATGGCTCAGTGTATGCTTACTCACCTGTAGCCCCTCTCCAGGTTGGCAGCGTGGTAATTGCTCTGTTCCATGCCCACCTGGCACCTGGGGCTTCAGCTGCAATGCCAGCTGCCAGTGTGCCCACGATGGAGTCTGTAGCCCCCAAACTGGAGCCTGTACCTGCACGCCTGGGTGGCATGGGGCCCACTGCCAACTGCCATGCCCGGTGAGTGTGCACAGCCTGCCTGCCTTGGGGAAGGGTGGGCATGGCACCCCTGATTGACTGGCCCGCTCTATCCAAGAAGGGGCAGTTTGGTGAAGGTTGTGCCAGCCACTGCGATTGTGAACACTCTGATGGCTGTGACCCTGTTCATGGACACTGCCAATGCCAGGCTGGCTGGATGGGTGAGCATTCTGGGTGCCCAGGTGCCAGGTCTACTGTAGACTTGGGTGAACACCAGGAGGTGAGTGCAGAAGAGCCCCATGGAACAGGGTGGGTTTAGGCCCATTCTCATCTTTCCACGATCTCCCACAGGTACCCGCTGCCACCTTCCCTGCCCTGAGGGCTTCTGGGGAGCCAACTGCAGCAACACCTGTACCTGCAAGAACGGGGGCACTTGTATCCCTGAGAGTGGCACCTGTGTGTGTGTACCTGGGTTCCGAGGCCCCTCCTGCCAAAGACGTGAGACTCCCTACTGCCACTACCCTCTGTAGGCGGCAGTGTAGTCCCCAGAGCACTCTACCCCTCTGGGTCTCTCCCTCTGAGTGCGGTGGGAAGGAAGGAGGGAGACACTGGTCAAGGGCCGGTGCCCCAGTCACCATGCATTCCTTTCCCCAGCCTGCCAGCCTGGCCGCTATGGCAAACGCTGTGTGCCCTGCAAGTGCAACAACCACTCCTCGTGCCACCCATCGGATGGGACCTGCTACTGCCTGGCCGGCTGGACGGGCCCCAACTGCTCTCAGGGTGCGTGGTGGCTTGTGTGTGAGCAGTGTGCACGGTGAGCGGGTGTGTATACTGTGCGTGCTGAGTGGTTATGCACATTGAGAGGGTGTGCTCGGTGAGCAGGTGTATGCGTGGTGAGCACGTGTGTGAGGTTAGTGGGAGCAGAGCTTGAGAGCCGGTCTCTGTTTCCTGAAGCTTCAGGATCTCCTTCAGTGAACAAGGGGAAGTATGTCCTGGGCATCACTTCCATGCCTGGTGCTGGGTGCTGGATTCCAGAGGGCGCAGGGTAGGGGAAGAGATTCCCTGTCCTCTGGCATGGGAAGAGCTAGATTTCCGTGGAATAGCAGAAATCCAAAGCTCCCTTTTGAATATAATTTTTTAAAAATATTTTTTGAGGCAGAGAAAGAGCGAGAAAATGTGCACACCAGGGCCTCCAGCCACTGTATACAAACTCCAGACACATGTGTCACCTTGTGCAGCTGGCTTTATGTGGGTACTGGGGAATTGAACTCTGGTCCTTCTACTTTACAGGCAAATGCCTTAACTGCTGAGCCATCTCTCCAGCTCTGGATACAATTTTTAATATCTTTCCTACACTGTCTGTCTATTTACATGTAGTTTCTGATCCTCATAACTAAACGGGGGAAATCATAGAAAAGACTGGTCCTAAGTATCAAGTAGTGCAGATTTTGAAAAGGGTGTGTATTTATTAGTCAGGGTTCTCTAGAGGAAATAGAGTTGACAGAATGGATTGTGGTAAAAGGGAATTTATTGGGGTAGCTTACGACAGTCCAACAATAGCAGTCTGTAGACCCACAGGTGAAGAAACCAGTAGCTGTTCAGCCACTGCTCTTCAAGTCCACAATGTGAGGCCAAGGAAACTGGGTTCTGATGTCCAGGAAGGGTAGGAAAGCAGGATGCGAGTGCAAGTCATGAACAAGCATCAGCAGCCAACAAGCAGGGAGGCCAGGAGAGAATTTCTTCACCTTTATATAGCCTTAGGGTAGGGTCCCACAACCCTATCCCAGACTTAATGGCTTCCTGAGTCTCTGGAATTTCCTTCCTGCACTGCCCACACAGGAAAGGATGTTTACTTCTAGCTCCTTTGAGCTTCCTTACATCCTGCCCCCTACTGAGAGGCTGCCCCCTACTGAGGCTGTGAACATCCTCAGAGACCAACCCAAGATTACTTGAAAGGTCAAGTTGACATCAAAACTTAACCATCACAGGGTGCCAGGCTGTTTTCCCACCTATGGCTTGATTAAACTTTACAACAGGCAGGTCAGAAGGAGGTGATCTTGGTGAAAATTTTCTTCCATGGGATTCAGTCAGATGTACTATTAGGTGATTTGTTAGTGTCACACACACCCCAAAATAACACATTAAGCCCCTCAAATGGTGTGGCAGACACCTGTATTCCAAGCACTTGGGAGGGAGGTGGAGTCAGCAGTCAGGAGTTCAAGACCAGCCTGAACTACATAGCCTGTCTGAGGCCATCCTAGCTTACATGAGACCCTCTCTCAGAAAACAAACCCAGAGTTAAGTGGCCCTGGGTTCCCTGTTTTGAGAGCCAAGTGGGCGGCTGAGTACATGGTCTCCATGCAGCATCATGATGGGGCTGGAGCATTTGTGAGTCAGCCCTGGGTAGAACCCTGCAGAGCCTCAGTGTCCCTGGAGAGGAGGCTGAAGGCTTCAGAGATGCTGGGGTGGAGACTCCATCCAGGAGGGGATGGCCCTGATCCACCAGACAGGCCTCCTTTCTTCTTTAGCATGCCCTCTGGGCTCCTGGGGAGACAAATGTGCCCACCCCTGCCAGTGTCATCATGGGGGAACCTGTCACCCTCAGGACGGGAGCTGTACCTGCACCCCAGGCTGGATTGGACCCCACTGCTTAGAAAGTAGGTACCTCACATAGCCTTGACCCAAGAGAAGACTGTAATTTGCTGGCCTCCTGTGACCTGTGCTGGCTGCCTTGGCTTTCTTCCCAGGTTGCCCACTAGGGATGTTTGGTGTCAACTGCTCTCAACTGTGCCAGTGTGGTCCTGGAGAGAGGTGCCACCCAGAGACTGGGGCCTGCATGTGTCCCCCTGGGTACAGTGGCACACCCTGCAGGACTGGTGAGTTCTTGGTCCAGGCCCTCGTGCCATCCCTGCCTCCCTCACAATGCGCCCAGTTGGGTTCACCAGTAGAGTCAAGGTGCCATCCTCAGTGCCTACCCCATCTCACACAGGAAGCAGCCAGGAGCCCTTCACCATGATGCCCACCTCTCCTGTGGCTTATAATTCACTTGGTGCAGTGGTTGGTATTGCAGTGCTGGGAACCCTCGTGGTGGCCCTGGTGGCACTGTTCATTGGCTACCGCCATTGGCAGAAGGGCAAGGAGCACCAGCACTTGGCAGTGGCCTACAGCACTGGCCGGCTGGACGGCTCTGAGTACATCATGCCAGGTGAGCTGTTGTGAGGCGTGCGAGGGGACAGTGGTGCACTGGGCATGCCCCATGGGCAGATGGTGACATGGGAGGAGGAAGGAAGGGAGGTTGGGGAGGCCAAATTGCTGCTCTCATGGGACAGAAAAACTGTCTCGGGCCTCTAGCATGTCTCTGAGTGCCTTGTTCCTGTGCCTGTCCAGTAGATGTCCCTCCAAGCTTCAGTCACTACTACTCCAACCCCAGCTACCACACCCTGTCTCAGTGCAATTCGAACCCCCCACCCCCTCACAAGGTCAGTGTGATGGGGGCATGCTCTGGGTGGGGGCCAGACCTGCTTCTCAGGAGAGCCCCATCCTTGTCCGTGCTCTCTCTGAGGCCCCATCCCCCTCAGGGTCCAGGCAGTCAACACTATGCCAGCCTCCAGGGGCCTGAGCGGCCTGGTGGAGCCCACGGACATGACAGCCATGCCACACTGCCCACTGACTGGACACACCGCTGGGAGCCCCATGACAGAGGTAGGTGCCTGGAGGTGGAGGCTTTGGAGAGGTGGATGTGTGCCGCCTCACCGGCTGGTCACCACATCTCAGTAGGGTAGGGAGTGGGAAGGCCAGTTCTAGAAGAGACCAAAGTCTGGGGAGGGTCCAGGGGTCTGGCTCCAGTTGCCTCTCTGTCCTCAGGCACTGGACGTCTGGACCGAAGCTACAGCTATAGCTATAGCCACAGGAATGGCCCAGGTGCATTCTGTAATAAAGTCACAGGTACCAGGGGGTGGGCAAGGAGGGAGGGGCTATGCTGCAAGGAGCCAGTGCCTCATGGGCCTGACTTCTTTCTTTGCTCCTCAGGGCCTGTCTCTGAAGAGGGGCTGAGGGCCAGTGTGGCATCCCTGAGCAGTGAGAACCCCTATGCCACCATCCGGGACCTGCCTAGCCTGCCAGGGGGCCCCTGGGAGAGCAGCTACATGGAGATGAAGGGTCCTTCTTCAGGCTCTCTGCATAGGCGGAACTCCCAGCCCCAGAGGGACAGTGGGACCTATGAGCAGCCCAGTCCTCCACGCCATGGTGAGCCCTCCCTCCCTCTCCCTTGGCAGGGGCTAGAGAGCACAGGGACAAGGGAGGAGGGAAGGGAGAAGGGACAGGAGAGGA
>PVHP010053061.1:0-10892 GCA_004024765.1 Zapus hudsonius
CCTGAGTCATGGTGGGTGAGTAATAAGGCTGCTTTAATGTTGCGAGCTTAGAGGTCCTTGTGTCGAAAATCCTTGGTTCCTGTCTCAATGGCCTATCCTGTGTTGATTGAATGACTGTGGTTATAGGTCCCTTGTTCATCATTCATTGTCTGCTGAGTTCCCTATGGATCCTCCCTGATATGACTGTGGTGGCTCCTCTTCTGACAGGGGTAAGATGATATCTCATTGTGGTTTTGATTTGCATTTCCCTGATGCTTAAGGATGCTGAGCACTTTCTTAAATGAGTCAAGGCCATTTGTGTTTCCTCCTCGGTTAATTCTCTGTTGAGATCAGTACCCCATTTTGTGAGGGGGCATTTTGGGTTTTTGTTAATATTTTTTTTGAGTTCTCTGTAGGTTTTTGAAATTAGGCCTCTGTTAGAGTTGTGGCTGGCGAAAATCATTTCCCAGTTTGAAGGGAGTCTATTGGCTCTGAGTGTGGTTTGTTTGTCTGTACAGAAGCTTCTGAGCCTGAACAGGTCCCATTGGTTAAGTGTTTGTCATATTTCCTGAGCTGCTGGAGATTTGCTCAGGAAATTTTTTCCCACTCCTATTTCATGCAGAGTACCTCCAATTTTTTCTTCCAGGGTATTCAGGGTTACCGGGTTTATATTAATATCTCTGATCCATTTGGAGTTGATTTTTGTGCACGGTGAAAGGAGTGGGTCTAATTTCATTTTTTTACACGTGTTTATCCAATTCCTCCATCACCATTTGTTGAAGATGCTATCTTTGGCCCAGTGTACATTGTTGGCCCCTTTGTGGAAGACCAGATAACTGAAGTTACTTCCATTTAAAGCTGGGTCTTCAATTCTGTTCCATTGATCTGTCTTTCTGTTTTTATGCTAGTACCATGCTGTTTTCATTACTATGGCTTTGTAGTATGTTTGAAGTCAGGCATTGTGATACCTTCTGAGTAGGATTTGTTACTTAGAATGGTTTTGGCTATCCGAGGTCTTTTTCCCTTCTAACTAAATTTAGAGATTATTTTTTCTATGTCTGTGAAGAATGAGGTTGTGATTTTTATCGGCATTTCATTGAATCTGTAAATCACTTTTGGTAGGATTGCCATTTTTACTATATTGATTCTCCCTATCCATGAGCATGCAATATCTTTCCATCTTCTCACATCCTTCTCAATTTCTTTCTTAAGTGCTTCAATATTTTCCTTATATAAGTCCTTTAAATCCTTGGTTAGTGATATTTCAAGGTATTTGATTTTCTTAGAGGCAGTATATTTTTTAAGTCAGGCAGTAATTCTGCAACTTATGTACTGAAAGGAACTGTGTCTTCTGTAGGAGATACAAATTAGTACAATTTATTTAATTTGTTTACCTCCTTTCATAAAATAGAGCTCTTTTTAACCTTCCATCACTAGTCAATATAACTTCTTAAGAAGGCTTAGTTAAGGATTTCACACTTTCTTGTTCTTTTTCTTTTCAATTTTAAGTGGTAAGCTGTAGTTTCCAGTATGTTTCAGAAGTTCCTCACTGGGAGATAAACCTTATTCTATACTAATTCTCAGAACTGAAGCAAGTTGATCTTGGTGATGATTCTGTTACTGTGTTCAATTTAATGTTGTTCTTATGAAGGTCAGCAGTGTTGATGTATTTTATGTTTTTCAAAAAAATTGCTGACTTTTAATGAACCTTAAATGATAGGTATTCAATATTGGCCTCAGTCCCTGACACAGGTCAGTTTCTGAGTATTCATTTGCATACTTTTAATTTGGTAAAATTAAGAGTCATATGCACACTGTCCTTAGCCTACACCATGTTCTAGGGAGGAGTTTGAAAGTTTTTTCAGTTCCTATGTCACACCTTTTCTTAGAATCAATGATATTAGCAGTCATAAAAAGAGATTAAAGTTGCTAATCATTTACCATATGTCATGTGGTAAGTGGGATGCATTTTTTATTTACTTCATCCATAAACAACATGTTATGCATCACTATCATTATTACTCCTTAAAAAAATGAGCACCATAAACTTCACAGAAGTTAAATAATTTGCCCAAGGTCACACAGAAAATGTGTGAGTGAACTGGGATATGAAAATTTTGCTCATGTGTTCAGAGGCTTTGTAAAAGGAATTTGCAGTTTCAGAGAGCCATGGATACACATAGAAAGCAGTTTTCCCCCCTGTGGCCCAACAAGGGTCATCATCATTCATGACAGCTTGGTGCTCACTGACTGATTCCAAGTGTCATTTGAGAGCAGCTGATGCAATGGTCTTAGAGTGTTCACATTTATTGGAAAATTTCATGTTGATCTTTATTTTTTTAAAAAAGAAAGAAAACAGTTGCTTAAGCTTCCGAGGTTGCTTTCTTTGGTTATGGTGCATAATTTTGAGTCAGGGATCCGGTATGCCTGGCGTGTGAGGATGAACATGTCCTTCTTGTAGGCATTGAAGGCTCTCAAATAAAGCAAGGCCATCGAACTGAACTGTCATTTGTTGTTCCTCCTATGCAGGCATTTGAAAAAGAAACTAAGGTTAATTAACTGGGAAGCTTAACCTCTCTTAGCTTGTCTTTTTTTTTTTGCATAAGCTTTTTAGCCTTTTAAATAAATCATTTTTCTCTTCTCTCCCTTCCCACCCCTTATCCGTTTTGAACACGTTCTTGGATTTCTCATGCTGGGCCTAAGGAGCAGACTGCTTATATTCAAGAATGATTTGGAGGGGATAAAGTGTGCGAGATTTTGAATTCTTGCCATAAGTCCCTGGCAGACAGCCAGGCAGCCTCCGAGGAATAAGGCTAATGAAAGGAGGGTAAGGAAGATCCGGGAGTGCGGCTGGTAATACAGTATTCATTTAATTGGGAGCAGGTACCGGTGCAAACTTCTCCATTTTAATTGGAAAAAGGGAAGGAGATTGTTAAGGAAGAAGGAAAAAAGAATGCATAAAGTTTTCAAGCCGAGAAGCCAAAGGCAGCCCTGTCTATGCCAGAGAAAGAACTCAATTTAGGGCAATTTGCTCTGCAAGCTGGGCTGCAGTCTCCCCTGGGAATAGGGATGAAGAAGAAAATGAAACCCAAAGAGAACTTGATAAAATCACCTAGCACAGACAATCTCAGTTGAATAGGTTTTACTGAGTTAAATCTGCCCCAATCAATATGATTCTTTCCATATAAGTTACAAATAAAAAGCCACAAGATTACAATAAAAATCGAGACTGGAGCGCCGCTGATGTTGCACCCGGGAATCTTAAGAACTTGTTATGGAATATATGTTTTTTTTAACTGTAGTGTTTGTTTTATTCCTTTCACCCTGGTCATGTGAATTATGTCTTTGCCTTCCTCCCCTATCCATCTAGTTTTATATATTGTTTTTAAAAGTCAACAGAGGCAACCCTTTCTTCTTCATTTTTCTTTCAGTGAAAGTTGAGGGATATGTACCTTTTGTTTGTCTTGAAATGTGTCAAATGTAACATTGGGCTGATTTCTCACTCTGATGATAAACAAAGAGATTTCTTCCTGCTGTGCATTTTGGGACATGAGGGTTTATAAACGTGAATATAAGCGTGAGACCATAAAACAGAGGTGAGGCTTCATGTACAAAAAATGTTTTTGATGCATATAAGAAAATATTAAAATTCAGGTCGTTTGTTTCATAGCAATCAAGTTTTAATATTTGCAGTTAATGATTTTAATGCATTAACTTTAATTTTTATTCTTAAGCAATATATCAAAATCTAAGCAAAATATTTCAGTCTTATTTTCCGTGTAGTTGACTCCTCAATGAAGTTCTTAGAAAACAGTCTTTAATTCATAAAAGTATATTGTAATGATAAAAAGGCTTATTTTGATTTCACATTTCTTGGAAATTGTCATTTTCTTCTTACATTTCTTGAAACTCGTGAAGGATCTGTAATGAAAAGACTTGTGTCTGTGGAGCTTGAACCCATTTTCAGTCTGGTTAGTCATGCATTTATTGTTGATAAACCTGAAAGAAGATTTGATTATGAGCATTTTGAGCCTCTGATGATTAGGCTTGTGGGATTAGGAACTTTTATGCTATGAAATGAGACTGATCTACTTACTTCTTTTGATGTCAGTCCGTAGAAAGTTAGGATAACCAGCCAAAAGACCTCTGGAGAGAGGAAAAGGATGCTATTTCAAATGCAAAACGTGATGCAGTCATCACCTAAATATTTCATTTGTTGTTGTTCTCAGTATATATTGGGCAAGTGAATCAATTGACCTACTAAACAGATTTCTAGAAAATACCTGTGTTTAAGCATCGGAACAGGTGCAATACTAAAAGCAGCACCAGACCTATTGTCAAGAATCCTCCTTTCTTCATGGGAAAGCCAGACTAAACTAACCAGGCCAATTATAAAATTATACAATATAAGAAAGCTGTTCCCCAATAAGGTATAATCTATGAAGTTTCAAAGCATTTTGTAAGGTTGGTAATGCTCATATATGAAATCTGAGTACAGACAATTTGAACCTGATGGGGAAGGGCAGTAAATTCTTACAGTTTCTACAAGGCTTGGACATGATTGTGGAACCCAGTGGAACTTGGCTTCCCTTGGGCTAAACTATGCTAAAGACTAGAGAACACCAGGAGACTGCCACACATTTAGGAAATCATGAACACAACAATCAAGCTGAGAGACTAGGCCAAGTGAAATGAGTAGACACGAGGGGAGTTAGCTGAGGCCAGAGATTGGAAGGTTAGGATGAGAATATTGTTATTCTATAGGATAGAAACATATAAGACTTTTTTTTCTTAGTCTTTTTATCCAATGGATAGAAATCTGCCAGGATTGGTGGCGCACGCCTTTAATCCGAGCCCTCGGGAAGCAGAGGTAGGAGGATTGCTGTGAGTTCAAGGCCACCTGAGTCCATGTAGTGAATTCCAGATCAGTCTGGACTAGAGCGAGACCCTACCTCAAAAAACAAACAAACAAACAAAAAAGAGAAATCTTTTTAAAAAGCTGATCAGTGGTAACATATGGTGTAAATTCGAGGACCTCACATGTGTTCACAATCCTCTCTTTTTTCGTATATGGTCAGACATTCTTTTTCTTCTGTATTATTCTCCACGGACATATTCTCCAGGCAAGAAGCTGCTTCAGAGACCACCACCTCCCTGTCTGTGCCAACAGTGGTCCTCTCTTCCTCGCTTGGAGCACAGAGATGAAGAATGTGGGAAATCAGTAACAAGACAGGACCTTTCTCCAGCTCACAGTCATGCTTGGTTTGTGTTACCCCAAGATTCCCATAGAACACCCCAAAAGATTTTGTCTCTCAGGATGTAGAAGCACAATGAATCTATGAAAGGACAGTTCTTTCCTTCTCATCTGTACCTCTGAAACTTGAACAGGTCAAGTAGAGAATGATGACATTTCCTCCATTCTTATCACCATGAACCTGTTGACTTCTGGCCACAAATAAAACTTTCTCTTCTTTTCCAGCAATTAAAAAATGTCCACAGAAATTAGTACTTACAAACAGTGTCAGGTACGTGTTTAATATGCGGAGAGAAGTGGGTCTTCTTTTCAGCTCTGCCACCCCAAATGTTAGCTGACCCTGTTCTCTAAACTGTTATTTTCATATTAGGGTGCAGCCTGTGGAAAAATAGGGAGGTTTTGTTTTATCTTTATTGTTTCCTTTACCCTGAGACCATATTTAACTGCAAATATTAAACTAAGTGAAGTTGTTAAGAACTTTTCAATCGCTGGTCCTTTATGTAGGGTTGACTTGTTAGCAACCTTTCTTTATAAGGGGAAAGGACCTGGGGATCTGTCTCCCATGGCCTTTCTTCAAATTCACCACATAGATCACTGCCTGTTCTATTTAGGAATAAGGTAACTGTTTAGATAGCTTTGATGTATTTCTATAAAAAGGAAACTACCCACTTAGAGTTGTTTGGAAGAAATTCAATAATTACCAAATTGAAATGTAATGAGAGTGAAAACTTTGTTTTGTAAGTAAGAGGTAAAATTGCTCTAGGTGTATGTGTGTATTGGGAATGATAATATTTTATAATGTTTTAATTTCAGTAGTACAATTGACCACCTGGTAGAGAAACATGTTAATTAAAAGCCTACTTGTATATCACAAATGGAGAATTGCTTATTAGTTTACCTACGGATTTGTGCTGTTTTGAGAGCTGTCCTATTTTTCTCTTTATACAAAATGTTGTTGAAGATGAGTCACTGCTATGGGGAACAAACTCATTAAATTGTGGGTGTTTTTTTTATAGACAGCACTGATACTATATTAATTTAGGAAAGAAAAAAGTTCAAGTGTTAAAAACACTTCTAGTATGGGTTTTTGTTTGATAATAGTAGCAAAAAAAAAAGTTACCAGCTCCAGAGCTCCAAATGCAGCTAAACATTAGTGTATTACATACTATGGATAGCCTAACCTATACTTCTTTATAATGAGGAATGAAGTAGGTGTTCATATTCACATTATAAAGATGCAAAATGTGATGTGACACAGGCAATAGAGTGGATTAGAAGTGAGAGTTTCCTGAAGCCAACGTGGAAGATAACTGGTGAATTTGATACTATATTTTTTACCCTAGCTAATAGGACAATTCTGGCACTGTTCCAAAGTCAAATTCTTTTGAACTTCTGTACACACACACACACACACACACACACACACACACACACACACACAATGGGTAAGGACGAAAATAAGAAAATCAACTTCTATTTTATGGTCCCTTGAATATACTAATAGTAGTAGTGTGGTACCCACAAATCATTTTTTTCTTTTAGGTAACAAGGCTATAGTTTTATTATGACCCCTTAGATAGTTTTAGTATGCTGCAGATAAAAATATTTTTTGCCTTTCTACAAATAAATACTTTTCGTTTATTAAGGTCAAGTTAATGTTTTCATTTTCACATATTCTTGCTTTGAAAAATTTCAAAGCTGTGAATGAATTACATATATTATGGAGTGAACATACTATGCCCTAGATTCAGGACTGTAACCATTTGAATCACATTTGCAATTTTCCCTTCTGTCTCTCATATGCAGAGATATGGTTGCTGCACCATTGGAAAATCATCTTTGAGTATTTTAATATGTATCTGCTAAAGAAAAACATTTTTTCTTAATAAAATTGATACTTTCAACAAATACCAAATGTGTGCCATTGATACAAATGCTACCTGATATCAGCACATCTTAAAAATTAGTAAATTAATCCATTTTGCATGATTCCTAGTTGTTCTTTTTCTATTTATTTTTGTGTTTAACACTTTCAATCTATTTCTATATTTAAATTAATTTACTTTTAAAACTATTAACATAAAATCACACATGTTATGAGTTACAATGTAGTGCATAAATCAGGCTAATCATATGTATCTCCTCAGACATTATCACTTTTTTGTAATAAAACTTTAAAATCTTTTATTCTGTTCTTTGACTATGTAATACATTATCATTGTCTACAGTCACATTAGCATGCAATAGTACATAGAGCTTCTTAACTAGGTCTTAGAACCCATTGACTCACTTTTATTCACCTCTCCCTCTTCCCTCTCTCCCCAGGATTTAAACCACAACTGTACCCTCAACTTCTATGACATCAACTTTTTCCAAAAATATTTATTTATTTACTTATTTGAGAGAGAGAATAAAGGTGAGCCAGGGCCTCTAGTCACTGCAAACAAACTCCAGATGCATGTGTTACCTTGTGCATCTGGTTTTATCTGAGTACTGGGGAATTCAATTCAGGCCCTCCTGCTTTATAGGCAAGCTCCTTAACTGCTGAGCCATCTCTCCAGCCCTGACATGAATTATTTAAAATTCTACATATGAGTGAGATCATGTGATTTTTCTTATTCAAACTATTCCCATTTTTATATGTCTTTTTCTTTGAGGTAGAATCTCACTCTAACCAAGGTTGATCTGGAACTCACTCTGTAGTCCCAGGTTAGCCTTGAACTCACAGTGATCCTGCTCTACCTCTGCCTCCTGAGTGCTGGGATTAAAAGCCTGCATTACCATCCTAGTTTACTATCTTAATGGCTGGATATTATTATACTGTATTCATGCCATACATATTTATCTGTAATTCAGGTTGTTTTGTCCTTTGCTTCTTGTCCTTGACTGCTGTGTACAACGTGGCAATACATATGGGAATAGAATAGAAATTTTTCTTTGATGTGTTGCTTTTATTTCCTTTGATTGTATGCCCAGTAGTAGGCTTTTTGGATCATATTGTTCTTCTTTTAATTTTATTGTGGAACCTTCATATTTTACTATTTGCCATGATGGGTGAACTAATTTATATCCCCACCAACTAAGGTTCCCTTCTCTTCCCATCCTAGATATTTGTGAATTCCCACTGTGGTTTTGACCTGCATTTCTCTGGTGACTAGAGATTTTGTTGATGAGAAGGTTTTTCAACTCATGATTCCCTTAAGGACCATTAACTATCTTTCTCTCTTCCCTTCTAAAATTGTGCTTTTGTCTGTAAGGACCTGAATTTTGAAATAATCAATCCAGTTTTCTATATTCTGTGGCAGGGATTATTTCCATTTTTTAAAAATCAGGTATAGTATCATTTTGCCAAGAATACCAAAAGCATGATTTTTGGTGTTTCACCGGGAAACATGTACTTTCTTCACTACTATTGATACTTTATTATTTGATGATTATGGTGTCTCTCAGACTCTTCCAATTTAAAGATGACCTGTTTTCTCTGAAAGATATCTGAATTACCTGAGAAATAATTGAGGTGGTTCTGTAAGGGTGTATGAGAATACTCTCCGTAAGATTGCATTCAATCCTTGCCATATTCATGGGGATCTTTTTCTTGAATCCATTAGTAATATTGATGCTTCCAAAATGATGATGCTTCCAATACTTAATTAATTTTGTATTTACTAATGCATCTTCTTTAAAGGGGAACTTTTCCCTTCTGTATCTTTTAGTGTATCCTAAAATTATTCTACAAATTACTATCTTACTAGATTTTGCCAACAGAAAATTTGCTAGGTAAAAAACTTTTTTTTTTTCAAAGTAGGATCTTCTTCAAGCCCAGGCTGACCTGGAATTTACTATGTCATCTCAGGGTGGCCCTGGACTCATGGCAATCCTCCTACCTTTACATCCCAAGTGCTGGAATTAAAGGTGTACGCCACCATGCCTGGCTTGTAAAAAAGCATTTTTAAGTTATATTTGTCTTTATTTTTTACTAAGGGTTTAGAGTCAAAGCACTAACTTCATAAACTACTCATACTAAATTTTCAGAAGGATATTAATATATGTTTTATTTTAAAGCAGTAAATTTTCACATTAATGCTAGAAATACCAATTCATTCTAGAGTGAATGTGTATAAGTGTCAGGTATGTCTCCTGACTTTCATGTTTCATTCATGCCTACATGGCACCTGCTTAAAGTATAGTTTACTCTCTGTGTAAGCACAGACATTTCATGTGTATATTTGAAGGCTATTTCTAACTTTTCTAACATGTTTTACATAAAATATAAAAAGTAATTTTTCTATTTTCAATACATTGTTTTTAGTATAGTTATGGAGTCTGATTGTTTTGTTAGCATGGTGAGACTTCTTTATGATGTTAGCACAAATTATTGTAGAAAAAAGGTATTTTTCCTTTTGTGCAAGATCACCTTTTTGCTTGAGTGTATTTTAAATTTTCTTTACATAGATTTTTCATAGCACTTGTTTCTTTCTAATTTCTTAATTTTTTGAGTGGTCGTCATAATGTTTATTTTCCATATGTCTACTAATTACTGATCTGTACATATATGTAGACATTATATTCATTTGTGAATATTGTCTTTGTACCTGTCTGAATCTTAATTTGGTTTCAGATTAGTCAAAAATTATCTCAAATTTTGCATGTATACTATCATCTATCATGCCACTTTCAAATAGAATGCCTTACTTTTTATTGTACATTCTTAGGTCTCTATTTCTTCTTAGCTGAGTTCAGTGATCAATATCTCACATATGGGGTTATAATGTGGTATAGTGAAAACATTTGACTCTTTTCCAGTCATAGAGTTGAATGTTTATATTATTCCCTATTGAGTCAATTAAGTCAGATATTGACTTTAAGACATCTATCCCACACAATTCTAACTTCTAGTGGCTTTTGAAATATGATAAATCTCCTTTCATATTTTTAACATCTATTAAGGTAATCATTAGGTTTTACTTTTTAGGTTTATTAATATGAAACACACTAAATATTTTACAAATTTTAAAGTACCCTTACATTCTGGAACAAATGTCACTTGTCCATGATGTGTTTTTGTATGTATTGCTGGACTGAATTTGAAAAATATTTATTCATAATTTTAAAGAATTATCTAAAATCATGTGTCTTTTGAACTATTGTTAAGAGGTTTAGATGTCTCCTTTTCCCCAAAAAAATTAGACTCAAAAAGTTTCTGGGCGGTGGCGGAGGTTTCATTGCAGGACTGAGACCCGGGCACCCGGCCTCTCCTCGGCATCGGCTTGGGGTCCACAGCAGGATTCCCCATCAGATCTCAGCTCTGCAGGAGAACACAGAGTGGGCTGGGCCTAGTGCATCCAGGGCTCAAGCCTTTGTCTCCTCGCGCGGGTTCAGATTCCCCTGGCGCCAATTGAGAGGCTTCCCCGCGGGAGCCGGTCCTCAGAGGCGGTCCCCTCCACGTTCAGAGAAGGGAGGGAGTGTCTCTCCACGGAGGTTTGGGGTCTGTCTGCAATACAGGCCCAAGTTTGGGGCCGCCCAGGGGCTCCTCAGCTTCAAAACCGCTGCGGGTTCCCGGCAGCTCTCCGCTCTGCAGGGGAGCACAGAACGGGCTGGGCTTAGTGCAACCAGGGCTCAAGCCTCTGTCCCCTCGCGCGGGTTCAGATCCCTGGCGCCA
>PVHP010053062.1:0-10884 GCA_004024765.1 Zapus hudsonius
GGAACCCAACATCCTCATGACCTTTCCTGAGGGAGAAATGAAAGATGCAGCCCTGAGGAGAGAGGTGGAAACAGAACCAGGGAGTCACCTTTCATGTTAAAGTGGTCTAGCTATCTGTGGCTGCATGACAAATCACTCTAAGCAATGACTCAGGAAGCCAATAAGTCTGGGATAAGATTGCAAGACCTTCCCTAAGGCTATATAAAAGGGGGAGAAAGTCTCTCTTCCCCCTGCCTATTTGCTGTTGTGTGTGGTGTGCTGGTGATGGGTTTATTTATCTCCCGCTTGGACCTGTGAAAGGGGGCCAGCCTCTTTCACTATTATGGAACTTCCCCTGGATCTGTAGCTTCAATAAATCCTTTCCTCCCCCAAATTGTGCCTGGTTTGAAGATTCATCCCAGTGGCGTGTGGCTGACTACAACATTATGATACAAATGAACATGAGTCATGTGAGCATCTAGTATGAGTTGTTGGGGAGGGGAGGGGAGGGGAGGGGAGGGAGAAAAAAAGAGATTGGGAAAGGACCTCTTTTGTGGACTCGAGAAAAGAAAATTTAGAAACTAGAATGTGCAATGGTGGAAGGCAGATAAAGTAATAACGTGATCTATGTGGTTTCTATTCAGCTCTGGAAAATACAAGTTTATTGTTTTATTTTTTTTTCATTTAGTTTTCCTTCATGATGATTTCTCCAATACCCAATTCTTCACTAAGATGTTCCCACACTAATGTAGTCCTGCACTCATAATACTTGGTGGAAGGGGTGGTAGTTTCTAGGGGTAGAAGTCATGGATCCTGGGTTGTAGGCTGATGTCTTTGATATAGCAATTACCAAGGGAAGATGATAGACCATGTAGGATATATTATGTGTGTATGTGTGTGCATGTACACATGTACATATTTACAGACTGTAAATTTTATCAGTAAGTATCTACAATATATAACGTGCATTTGTATGCAGTAGAGATAAAAATAGACTCATGGGAATCCTGGGTTACCAAGTAGCAGTCTGCATTACAATTGTAAATAGTTTTTGAAAGACATTAAACAGATTGGAATTTCATCAAGGAAATATAAGTAAACTGAGGAAATAATGAAACTGATATTTCCACAGAGGTAACAAAGACAGTGTTAAAAAAAAAAACAATAAAGTGTTTTCTGAAATCTCTTGAAATAATTCCCCAAACTGGTGTAGCTTAAATGTAAAATGTCCCCAAAATGCACATGTGTTTGAACACGTGGTTTGAACACATGGTGGCACTATTTTGGAAATTTATGGGAGCTTTAGGACATTGGTCTGGCTGGGGGAAGTGGGGCACTGGAAGCAGATGAAGTTTTATGTCACAGCCTCACTTCCTGTCTACCCTCTACTTCCTGTCTGGATACAATGTCACCAGCTAGCTCCCTGCTTCTACCGCCATGACTCGGCACTGTGATGAACTGGCACCCCTAGAACTATATGCTGAAATAAAGCCCCTTCCTTCTTTTAGTTGCTTCTCACCTGATATTTTATCACAGCGATGAGAAGGACAGCTTGGATCACAAATAACAGGGAGGTCATATGCATGGAAGGCAGCTAGCCAAAACCATGACCGGGGAGTGGACACCAAAATTCACTTCTCACATGACAATTTTTTATGGATGTATGGACTTTCTAGTCGGAATGCTGGATCCAACACATGGTGGTCTTTGCTGTACTCTGAAGCTGGCTCCCAGAAGGCACATTGAAGTGACTTACGTGGTTGCAAGTGCCCTAGCTCCCCTGAGCCATCACAGGAAAAAAAAATCTGTAATCCAAAGTTGTTTTCACTGCCAGACAAAGTAATTATCCTTTAGTTTGAGGAAACACACTTCTGGTTATTAATTTTGTTTAAACAAGAATTTCATTTAAAATGTAATCAAAAATTAAGAAAAAAACAATACATTTGAAAAGTTCAGTAACTAGTCAGATACAAAAATTAAAAACAACAGGAAAAAAATCTATCATGATTATAATGAACATCCTCTGAGATTTCAAAGGACATAAAACCATTGAAAACATACTCCTAAGGGCTGAATAAATTCAGAGCTCTTGGAAATATAAAAATGAAATGACAATGTAAACTTACCAGGATGCCAGAGCAGCTACTGAGACAGAGATGCAGATTAGAGACCACAGAGCCAACAGGGCCTGGGTGGAGCTGGGTATAGATGCAGGCCTACATGCAGGAGGCTTTGGGTTCAATGCCAAGCACTGTAAATACATAGATAAATAAACTATAGTACTGAACTAAGAAAAGATCTAGACACAAAAAACAACAGCATTTAGACACAATAGTAATGAGTGATGTGAGAATGAAATTCAGAAAACTATCCCGTATAATAGCACTGAAGAATTTCAGGGAATGCCCAACAACAGTGGGTTTATAAATGATTAGGAAGATATTCTCAACTCGTGAATTAGAAGCTGTGCTGCTGCTAAGAGAGCATATCTGCCCAAACAGACCTGCAGATCCAGAACCATCCTGAGCTGAGTCACAGCTGCCTGCTTAAGTAAAGAGACCAGCTAGTTCTAAAATTCACGTGAAATAGACAAAAGATGGAGAACTGTCTAGATAACTTATCTACACTTCATGATTTCAAAACTCAAAAAAATTTAGATAGGATTGTGTGGCATCATAATAAGGATGAATAAGAACTGAAAGTTCTGAAATAATCATGAAATCAATAATCCATTTGTTTTGGATATTTGTGTCAACACAATGGGAAAATAATTACCCTTCCAATAAAGCATACTAGAATAACCAGCAAATCCCAGGGCTTTATATTTAGCAGTGATTTCTTACATACGAAAGTAAATGCACAGATTAGAGGGAGAAAATAGATAATTGAACTTATCAAAATTAAAAATACAAGTTGTGCATCAAAGAGAAATATGAATAAAGGGAAATAAACCCCAAAATGGGAGAAAATACTTCACAGTTACATATTTGATAAGTATCTAATATCCAGAATAAGTAGAGAACATTTACAACTCAATAAGATAAAACAATTCAAAAGCATAAAATGGTTTGAATAATTATTCCAATATAAAAATGTCCAGTAGATTCTGTAAAATGTTCTCAATGTCATTCATCATTTTAAAAATGCAAATCAATTCCACAATGAGTTACCATTTCATACATACCAGAGTGGCCATAATTTAAAATATGGATAATAATAAGTTCTGAAACAATGTAGAGAGCTAGAATGTGTATGGATTGCTGATGAGAATGTAAATACACCATGAAGTTTTGAAAAACATTTAGCTAGATTTCAGGAAGCTAAACTTTCCATTTGACCCAATGATTCTAACTCTTGGCATATCTATAAAAGAATTAAAAATATATCTTTCCACAAAACTTATTCATATCTAACATAAAAGTGAATGGAAATGCTGTTCATGATAGCTAAACCATAAAAACAACCCAAATCTATCCGTGGATGACAAGGTAAACAAAAGTAATATATTCATGTAATAAATAGTATTTTACTTGTCCATAAAAAAGAGTGAAGAAGAGCTGTGTTTTACAATATAGATTAACGTGAATTATTATAAGAAGTGAAAGAAATCAACAAAATGGTCACATATGGCCCAACTGTACTTACATGGCAAGCCCCGGATAGGGGACTCTACTCCAAGAGATGCATGAGGGCATTCCAGGGAGGGATGGACAGAGCACAGGGGCATTTCCAGAATGTGGAAAAGTCTACGCTTTAAGCAGAAGAATAAGAAAACTCTCAAAAAAAAAAAAAAAAGAAGGAAAACTCTCTGGCAGTAATGCCAATGATTACACATCTTGTGAATGCACAAAATCTCATGTTATAGGATATTATAAATAGATCTCATGCATTTAGATGATTCAAGTTATATATGCCAAATAAATTTTAAAAACACTGCATGTGCAATTTAAAAGGAATTTCATGTTATTTAACTGAATCTCAATTAAGCTTTAAAAATTTCCCAAATTGGAAAATCACAGTCCCTAAGAATGGCAGGAATCAGATTGTCATGAATGACCGGGAATATATCAAACAATTCTGTGGATGTTCTAAGGAAGAGTTCTTTGAACAGAGACTCTATATCCAGCTAAATTAGTATTCAGTTAACATATAAGAACAAAGAGATTTTTAATCCACACCAATTTCTGAAACTTGTAGTTCAGAAAAACAAAGATTAAATTCAAAACAGAAAAAGACAGTGAAAAAAAACTGAAAAGTTTTGAGAGATAGAAGGAATGTTGTATGTATATACCTAAATTCTTCTAGGTATATATGCTATAAATATAAAGCCAAGAAGTACTGAGAAAGAAAACTGAAAAGAACGGAGAGATGCCATTGTTTGAAATTAATTGCTGTGTCATTTCAATAAAACATGGGCAGTAGGAGAAAAATATAGGCAGGGAGAGATGATTATATGGTTTAATTCTAGATGATGATATATTCAGATGGAAATCAACGCTATTTCTCCAACAGGGTGTGAATGTTCACTGCAGATAAGAAGACATTGAGGACAAGAAATATTGCATAAAGTTGTTAATGGACACTTGGTGGCATCAGTTAAGGATAGACAGAATTGTTGGCTCCAAGATACAGGAGGACAGCAGGCTTCTGAAGTCAGGCAAAGAAGCTGAAAAATGACCTGTTTTCAGATGGGATGAGAAATGTAAAATGAACCAAGGTAAGGGAACATAGCAAACACCACGCATGCTCCACTAAATCCCTTAAAGTATCACACCTTAGGAATTAATATTGCCAAGAAAAGAAGCAGATCTTGGAAAAATTGAAAGCCAGGCTTCAATGGCTCTATCCATCATGTAATTAAAGCCATTTTCTCCTAATTTGCCTGTCAGCCAAAAACCAAAGGAAATTATTTCTGGATTAAGATTACATCTTCCAGAACATTGACAATTTTGTAAATACACAACTGCTAGTAATAATAAAAAATTATCAATCAAGACAGAACACGAGAAAACACAAGCATGAGGGATATAGCCTCCACAGGTTTCCCAGACATTGGAGTTAGCAGCCATGAACATGAAATGTGGTTAATCGATTCAGTGAACTAGAGAGGAATCGGGGTTGAGGAGAAGGTTCACTGGTTGTTGGCTTCCAATGCAGCATGAGGGCCTGAGGGGGTCCAGAGGGATGAAAGTACCAGAACTTGATTCCCCAGCACCCATGATAATAACTGGACATGCTCCTGCTTGTGTGTAATTGTAACCTCAGTTTTGTGGGGAGCAGAGCAGAGAATTACTGGAAAACCTTGAAATCACCAAACTCCACTTTGTTTTAAGGTAACACAAGTAGGTGAGTGATGGAGGAGAATCCCCAAAGTTCTCCTCTGGCCTCAGCAGGCACACCCATGGGTGCAACACCAGCACATACATATGCAAACACCACAAGCAATATAAACCTCCATCACCAACACCCATATAATGGTGTGGGGGCATGACAAAGTTTACCAGAAACTAGAATATTCAAAGTGAATCAGTTTTAAGTTCTTTACCGAAAACCCCAAAACTAATGCTAAGAACTCAATATATAGCATTCAGAACAATGTTGATTGATTGATAATTTTTATTATTACTAGGAGTTGTATATTTACAAAATTGTCAAAGTTCTGCAAGATGTAATCTTACTCCAGAAATGATTTCTTTATCATTTAAAGAAGTAATCAGCAACAGATTTAAAAAGTAATCAACAACAAAGTGATATGAGTAATATGTAGAAAAGAAAATGAAGGCATTGGAAATTAATCTGGGTGTTCACAAATAATCCAGAGGTCAGATGGGAAAGGTCAACATCAAATATACAATTGTCTCAACTGAATAGTAATGAAGAGAACGCAGGTCATAAGTAAATGACAAATAAAACTCAGACCTAGACTTTTTTAGCTTCAAATAAATATATTAGGAAAAACAGTAATTTAGTCTCAGATTGTATTCATTTGTACTTATCTACTAATTTTTATTAAAAAAGAAATCTTCAGTTCTAGATCACTCCGTGGTGTGTGTGTGTGTGTGTGTGTGTGTGTGTGTGTGTGTGTGTTTGTGTGTGTGCCCATCATGGTTTCCAATGTTGGTCCTCACCTTCCATCCATCTCATTGGAGATAGAGTCTCTGTTTTATTTTCTCTCCACCCACCAAAGTTTCTATTTTGCTTTCAGAGGGCTGGAATGACAGAAGCCCCCAAGGCTTTTCTGTGGGGTCGGGGGCTCTCAACTTGGATACTGAGGCTTGAGTGGCAAGCACTTCATACACTGAGCCATTATCCCCAGCACCCTATCTGACCTTTTAAATTACCTTCAGTGATAGAGGGAGTGAGAACATGTTTTGATTTTTAATCTGAGGAGCCTTTTAGTTATTTCAGTTATTTTGTTTTGGTTTTTCTCCTTATCTGGGAGCTAGTGTTCTTTACATGTGAGCATTTACCATTTTCTTTTATTCCAGGTTTGCCAAACAATGGCCCTCACAGCACAAAAGAATGGGCTCATTCTGCCATTCTCACTGTCCTCTAGAAATTTCAGAAGAACAAGTCTCACTGCTCTGAGATTGTTCTTGGGATTTCATCCCTGACCTGGCACCCAAACATCAGATGAAGAGGGGTCTCCTTGGGGAGGTCAGTATCAGTCAAGATGCAAACATGTCCCAGGTACAGGCTAGCCAAGAGCTCACTTAGTAGTCAGGAAATTTTTTACCCTTAGCTTGCCTTTCTTATTGTTCGTTGACTCCAAACTGCCAAGCTAAAGGTTGTGTTCTTTCTTGTGTGCATGTGAAGATGAAACCTGTGGTTTTCCACTTTCAGATGAGAGGACCTGAGTGTGAGAATACAGGGCTGCAGAACAGGAAGTAGAGAGCCTTCTTGTCAATGTCCCGTAAAGAAATCATCTCCTCCAAAGTGGGACTAAAATAGCTTTTAATCATGACCAACTTTGACAACCATGAAAAATATTACTTACTCCATTCCTGGAGAATCACGCCCAGATAGAAATATAAATGTTCCATTCATGGTGCTCCTAGGATGGCTGGTATCTATGTCTGCTTATCCTTTTCAAAAGTTAATACCTTCACACACTACCCTTAACAGTCTCAGGGAAAAAAAAAAAAGTCAAGTTAAGAAAGTTAAAACTACCATGGGAAAGTAAACAGAAATGCACATTTTAACAATATGCTAACTCCCAAGCTCAGATGCTCAGTTCCTTCCCAGACTCAGCACTCAACACACTAATGCCTCACATGGTTCGTCTCCCACTTTAAGCAACTGTCATCAACAATGCCTTTTGCTTTTCCAGGTAGCAGACCCACTGAAGCAAGACAGAGGAAAGAAAAACCAATCTCAGCACACTTAAGATCAAGCACTTGATAGAACTGTTTTCTTTGCCAGACACAGTGTGAAATTCTTTTCATGGTTTTCAGGCTAAGTAATTTGATCAGTTTTCCATTCAGAACTCTGCCCTGCACTGCACAGTTACCCCAGCTCTTCCCTGCAAGTCTCTCCTCCCCTCCAAGTTCCTGTCCCCTGATGGAACAAGATTAACAGGATTAGGTGTCTCTCTTTTTTTTCTTCTCTTTGTACTTGGCAAGACTCTGAATTGGCAGACTGGGACATTCTTAATGTTAAATATCCTAAAAATATGCCTTATTTTATTGGTCTACACTGATAAGTGTGGGTTTTACCTAAAGACGTCTATTCCTTTGTAGAAATCTAAATGTCTGAGCACTGTGTGGGATTGTCTTTCTCCCTTCATTAGGCTCTAAGTTTCCCAAGAAAACATCAATTAACTCCACTCATTATTAGCATTTTCTTTCCCTTTCTGAGTTGGTAAATAGTGTGTCCTCAGAAAGATTTATATATATATATATATATATCTTCCTTTTAGAGAAAAGAGAATGAAAGGAAAACAAGACAAACCTATGATGAGTATCATAGAATATATAGAAAAAATGTCATTTTTTTCTCTCAGTTTAGACTCATGTCAACTCTAATACATCCAAGAAGCTTCTACCTTTATTTTCATATTTCTTTCAACTGACCATCCTGCTACTGATGACCTCACAGCTCAGGTCCTGCTGCCTCCCAGCCAGTCATACCCTCAGCAAATCACATCCAAGCACCTTCCCACTGAGAAAACGAGTAGACTAAGAACATGAGGCATCTCCTTTTCCCCTAGCAGGCACTCACTCTCTTAGAACATCCCATTTTGCGGTCACAACATCTTGGAAAACACAAAATTTAGTAGACAACATTTAGTTGACCACTTTTCTGAGCTATGTGAGAATGAGCGCTGGTTCTGTCTTAGCCTTCCCTAGGCAGTTTGGAGTCAAGGAACAATAAGGAAGGCAAGCTAAGGGTAAAAAAAAATCCCTGACTACTAAGTGAGCTCTTGGCTAGCCTGTACCTGGGACATGTTTGCATCTTGACTGATACTGACCTCCCCAAGGAGACCCCTCTTCATCTGATGTTTGGGTGCCAGGTCAAGAATGAAATCCATGTGACTCCCAAGAACAATCTCAGAGCAGTGAGACTTGTTCTTCTGAAATTTCTAGAGGACAGTGAGAATGGCAGAATGAGCCCATTCTTTTGTGAGCTGGGGTCCTTTATTCTTTATTAATTCTAGACTTAAAGAGTGTCTTGTCTGAAGACGATGGTCATAAATTCAGATTGACCAATGCCAGTCCAGACCAATGTTTCTCTAGGAACTAGGTTTATCCTGCTGTACCAAAACCACTGCATGAAAAAATCTTGGCTGATGTTGCTATTTTTCCTTTAGCCTTATTATGTTGTTCCTGTTCTAAAAAATAAGAAATTATTCCTGTTTGGCTTATTTAACCAAGATTCATAATTTTACTTACTCAAAATTCAACTTGGATCTTTTGAGATTCTGCTCAAAATTGGTACTGGTTTTCTGTCCTGGACCATTTTATCTATGTCCCAGGTTATTTTTCTTTTCAAAAATATTTTAAATTACTTATCTGCAAGAGGAGAGAGAGCAAGAGAGAGAGAGAGAGAGAGAGAGAGAGAGAGAGAGAGAGAATGGATGGAATGGGTACACCAGATCAGGGCCTCTAGGCACTGCAAATGAACTTGGGAAGCATGCACCATTTTGTGCATCTGGCTTGACATGGGTACTGGGGAATCGAACCACAGTCATTAGGTGTTGCAGGCAAGTACCATAACCACTTATCCACCTCTTCAGACCCCAGGTTACCTCTTAAGCTGCTGTCTGTCTGTCCATACTGAGCATCACACCCCTCATTATTAGGCGTGGGAATCCACCTTGTGGCATCTTCCTCTGCAGCATCGGGATCCTATCTTCTGTCCTGTTGAAGCATCAGGGACAGCAGAGGACTGATGCTTGCCATCCCCTCATTTGCAGCTCTGACTCATGTCTGGCCTTTGTTAATATCCGTAATTTTATTTATATGCTTACATATCTATTCATATACATACTTAGCACGGTTGACTATGTATTTCAAAACCTATTTCTCTATTTAACATAATATTGCTAAACAGTGTATATATGGAAGTTCTTTAGAATATTTTAATTTTTCCATATTTGTCAGAAGCAGAACTCTAAAATACAAAAGTTTCCATAATCTCAGTTTTCTTTGTTGTAGGATTTTCCTCTATTCTTACTGATCATTGACCTGGAAAATCACCAACATCTATAAAAGAGTAACTTTAGAACTAAGAATAAAGACCCTTCTTGGTTGTTTTCAGAAATCTCCATTTCTTTTTAACAGGAGGAGTGAGCATCAAGACAAGGTCCATCCCACTTGCTGAGGGACCAAGTCTGTATGAAGAAGTTCCCTCCACTTAGAGCAGTTAAGTGAGAAGTGCATTCCACAGCCTGATTGAGATAAGGGTGAGCCATCCTTTTTTTAGTATTAATTATGAATTTTAGTGTATGAACAAGTCCTGTGCTGGTCCCATTTCCCTAGCTTTATCGTCTTGTATTTCCTCTTCCCCACCCCCATTCCAGGTAGAACCCAGATCCATCAATACATCAAGAAAATAGAGCCATCCATTTTCACATCAATGAACCTTGGAAAGCAAGAGCGAAAATTGTGAATATGTTTTCCAGTGTTGGGAATAAAATCAAGGGCCTTGCCCATGTTGCTGAGCTCTAGTTCTGGCCTACTAATGTTGCTAAAAAACACTCAGGTTTTTATACTAAGACCTGGATTCCTCAAAAATAAGAATGTTTAAAAACTTTTTATAGGATCTCAGACCCCCCTCAACCCTGAGAAGGTGACATGTAAGGATCTTCTAAGAAACCTGTGAGCTTTAAGAGAAAAACCCAGCAAGGTGACATAAGCATTCCTAAAACCATACATGCCAACGCACGTGTCTCAGCTTCCAAGTCAGTGTCCAAGATGAGTTGGAGCTTAGTTCCAGGGAGAATATTTAAAAACAATGGCCACAATGAGAAAGACACAGAGGAATTCTCTGTATTCTTGGGGGCTCATTTGGAATGAACACTTTTTCAACTGCCTCTGGTGTCTCATGTGAATTTTCTCCTCCTTTCCCTCCTAGGTTTCCCAATAGCAGATTGAAGCCAGTTTATAAAAAGTTTTAAATTACAAACACAGACTGAAATTTCCTAACACCTAGTTTAACTTGTTAACTCTTCAGCCAATAAATCCTGAAAAGATTAATCAGGTGCCATGTAAAACAAAATTTGGAAGAATGAATCCAAAATCCTTTGAAATGTAAGTTTATTAGAACTTTTCCTACCATGAAAGAGAATCTTAGCCAGTATGGTAGCTCTTATACTGGGCACATTTTGGGGGAAATAACTGCTTGACAAATAAATCCTTTTAATTTAGTGGTAGGTGTCTGGAAACCAGATCCTCAAAAAAAAAA
>PVHP010053063.1:0-10881 GCA_004024765.1 Zapus hudsonius
TCTCTCTCTCTCTCTCTTACTTGTAACCCTTTGTAATGGTTTATTTGATCATTCCCTGATTGTAGAACACTGTGCCATTCCCAGCTTTGTTCGACTACAGGGGAAAGCTATGAAGAAAAGTGTTCTGGGTTTTGTGTGAATATAGTTTTCATTTCCGAGGGAAATACTGAGAAGTTTATTGTTAAGACTTTCATATATGATTTAAGTAAAAAGATTCCCAAGCTACCTTCCAGAGCAATACTTCACATTTCTATCATGACCTAAACACACACAGGCACTCACAAAAATGATCTCTAGTTCCATGCATTTTTTCCCTGCAATTGTCGTGATTTAAGTTTTTTCTTTTTGATGGAAGGTGGGGGCTGTGAAAATTTTATTTTATTTTATTTTATTATTTTTTTTAAAAAATTCATTTCTTTTTTATTTTATTCATTTTCAAGGAGAGAGAGAGAGAGAGAGAGAGAGAGAGAGAGAGAGAGAGAGAGAGAGAGAGACAGCACCAGGGCCACCACCTTGTGGGTCTGGCTTATATGGGTACTGGGTAATTGAACTCGGGGCCTTAGGCACTGGAGGCAAGTGCCTTAACCACTGAGCAATCTCTCCAGCCCGAAAATTTTATTTTTTTTGTGTGAAAAATTTCCATATTTTCTTTACTCATTTAACTATTGATGAACATTTAGGCTGGTTCTCTTCCTGGGATTTCTTTCCCCAATTTCTTGATTGGCAAGTTCATAATTGGTATATATATTTTTATATGTTACTTTTGTATCCTGCCACTTTGCTGAAAATGTGTAACAAATCAAGAATTTTCTGGTGGAGTGTTTAGGGTCTTTTAAGTATAGAATCATGCCATCTGCAAATATGTATACTTTGATTGGTTCCTTTCCTATTTGTATCTCTTTCATTTCTTTCTCTTGTCTTAATATTCTAGCTAAGATTTTGAGCTCAATATTGAATATGAAAGGTAAAAGTGGACACTCTTGCCTTATTACTAAATTTAGACGATTTTCAACTTTTCCCTTTTTAGTAAAATATGGGTTCTTAATAGATAGCCTTTGTTTGTTATAGTCCACAGGAGAGGACTGCAGACCACCATGCTTATTAAGCCAATTAAGAGTCCTTTATTAAGCCAAAGACCCTGAGGGGCTCACACAGAAAGAACTCTCAGTGCAGAAAGGAAGTGGAAAAGAGTTTATAAAGTTAAAAACCACAATTACATTATTTTAACATTATTCTAGGTACAGCCCAGATAATAGAAGTTACAGTTACATTGTTCTAACGTTATTCTAGGTGCAGGCCTGATAATAGAAGTTGCAGTTAACCAATGACATCAATCCATTAATCCATCAAACCAGAGGCATAGAAGTCATGGCATAAAAGTTATGGTTCATTAAAAACAATGAAACCCCTGGACAATAAATTTCCTTGTACAACAGGTATAAGTAGGTAAGAATGTTCTGGTTAATCAGGATGTGGTTTTCAGGGGAGGGGAGCCCCAGAAAAATAGAGTTAGCTAAAACAAAATGGAAAGCTAAAACAAAATGGAGCTACCATGGGTAGTTCATATTATATTGAGGTATGTGACTTTCATTCCTAGTTTCTCCAGATTTTTTCCCTCATGAAAGGATATTAAACTTTGTCAAAGGCCTTTTTATACATTTATTTAAGTGATCATGTGATTTCTGACCTTAAGTCTATTTATGTGTTTATTGTATCGTATTTTTTTTCATGCCTGAAATGAAACAACTTGGTCATGTTGCATGATCATGTTAATTTCATTCATAAGTATTTTATTGAGAATTTTTGTGTCTATGTTCAGTCATGGAAATTGGGAAATGGTCTGTAGTTTTTTTTTTTAAATTGTTGTTGTGTCCTTTGACCCACACCTCCACACATCTCCCAAGGCCCTTCCATAGCAAGGCAGTTCCCTCTGCCCCAGAGGGCACATGTATAAGGCCTTGTCAGGTGCTACCCTCCCCCCTCTCTATCTAAGATGTGTGCCCTGCCTCTCTGCCCATCTCCGTTTTTCTCTGGATCCACCTCTCACTGTCATGCCTGATCTTTTCCTTTTGATTGGACTAGTTTGTGAGTTTTACAAAGGATGACCACCAGAGGTGATCAGAAGATGCGGCTGATGTGACTTCTCACTGTTGATGTTGACTTTGGCTGTCAGCGCAGGGAGAATCTGTTCTCTTTCCCCCTTCCCTTGCTGTCCTCCTTAGAAGGAAGTCCTTATAGCCCTGTGCTTTAGGAGTAGAGGAGTCAGGCTCCACCTCCTGTGATCAATGTTGAGGTACACATTCCATGTCTAGTTTCCTTTCTTTTGCACTGTCCAGTTGTTGCAGCACCTTTGAAGAGGAGAGTATCCTCTCCCTCTTCTCTCAGAATCAGCTGGCTCTATCTGCATTTGATTTTGAAGGCACTCACTTATCACAGTGGCTCCTAGGAATATTGTGGACTTTTCACTTTGTTTCTTGTAGTTTATGTCATTTAGCGTTTTAGAATTTTGTTCTTCATGTGCAGCTATCGTTGCCTTTAAGGTGGCACTTCTTAATAAAAGTCTTCAGTTTCAATTTCCTTTTACAGAGCTAAGATAAGACTCTTAGGTTGAGAAAGGGGCCTTAACCATTCTTTCCTCTCCATGAATAAAGAAGAGAATTGCTTGATCAAGATCAAATAGCTGGAGAGGTGGTTCATCTCTACTCTAAACTTGATCTGGAGTCACCTAGGAGGCAGGTCTCTGAGCATGTCTGTGAGGGAGTGAGGGAGTTTCTTTTTTTCTGTTTTTTTAAAAATATATTTATTGTCCATAATGTGTTACATTATTCAGTGGGCAAACAATGAGTTGTTATCCCCAATTCCCCAATGCCCCCCTCCCCATCCCCAATCAGCTGGATATCCTCCTCCGTGGGCCGTTAAGACTCCATTTTCAATTGACTATAAAGGCTTTTTTTTTTTTTTTTTTTTTTTTTTTTTTGGCTCTTTCCTTGCCTTCCCTGTGATCTCTGGCTGGATACACATGAATCTGGCTCCTCCACCCAGCCTAAGTTGGGGGAGAGCAGAGTACTGTTTTTCTTGGCTTGGGTAATTTTCTGCTTGCCTCTTCTTTATACTTTGGTGTAACTTCTCACTTTAATGACATGTATGTTTTTCCTTTGGTCTCTGAATCAACCACATGTGTAGTTTCCTTACACTCTACACCTACCACGTGGGTGCTTCTTGTAATCTCTGGGTCCCCTACCTGTGTAATTTTTCTAAACTCAGGGTGATCATCGGTTAACTATCTTTACTACTCATTTTTTTGTCTGAACTTCTTGGTCTCTGCTTTGATTATTTCCCCTCTGCTTCTCTTCCTTAAGACATGACCATTGCCCTCTTAACTTTCTTCCATGGAGAGGCTCAGGGAGGATGCTATGTATGTTTCTTCTAAATCTTCCTATATAAGCACCTACGTTCCAGTTTTCACATGCCTGTGACTCCATTTCAGTCTTTCCCCTAAGAACCTCAATTTCTCTTCAATAAATCTCACAAACTATGCTGTACCTTCCCTGTGAGTATGTGTTTCCCACTTTCCATGTGCTTATGACTCTGCTTTAGCCTCCTTCCTAGATCAGAATTTCCCTTAAATAAAACCCTCAATATTTTATTTCTTCTGAAATGAACTCAATAATTCATAATTTATTCTTCTTGAGTCATTTTTATCAATTTGATGTAAAAAAAATGGGACAAGACCCTAAATTGGTGTTCATAAATTTTGGGGATACCTCCTGAATCCCAAAATTCTGCATCTCTTTCTCTCTTTCTGCATATACCTTTTCTGCCTTTGTCTCTCACTTCTGTTTACTCACTCTCCCCCTCGTTCCCTTGCCCTTTCTCACTCTCTCCACGTCTTGGTTCAGAGTTCAGTTTTGCCCCAGGTTTTCCAAAGCTCGCTTACACTATCCCACAGTGCTACCGAGCAGCAGCACAGCCATCAGCCTCCTGCTTTTCTTCTGCAGCTGCTGTGCCTGCTCCCTCCCTTCCTACACGGCCCAGCCTCTGAATGGATACAAAATAAACCTGGATTCTATTCCAAGAAGGGCAGTCTCAGATGCTCTATTTAAACCTAACATATCTTATTAGTAAAAGTCTTGTTAAGGGTTAGGGATATGTCTCGGTGAATACAGCTGTTACTGCACAGGCATGAGTACCCGAGTTCAGATCCCCAGACATTGGAGGGTTGGCTAGAAGGGAGGTGTTAACAGCAGGACCTCTCCAAAGCTCCCAGGCCAGCTAGCCTGGCAAATGCAGCCATGACCAATGGAAGGTTCTGCCACAAACAAGGTCGAAAGTGAGGACTGCCATCCAAAGTTTTTCTCTTTTGACTGCAGAGGATACGTGCACCTGCACTCACAAATATGAATATGTACACACACACCAAAATAAAAATCTGACTCAATTAAATTGTCATTAAAAATACCCCTGTATCCAGTAGTAATCAATGTTGGGATTATCTGGGCAGCTGTAACATATATGCCATTTAGATTCCACCTCCTGAGATACTGATGTATCTGATTTGGATGAGTGTGGGCATCAGGATCGGCAAGAATTCTCTGATAATTCAAGAGTAATCAAGTTTGAAAACCACTTATTTAATAATAACTCCCTTGATTTAAGTACTAGGTATTGTTGATTAACCAGATAATTTTCTAATCAAGTTCTGCATGAGTCTAACCTAGTCACTAATGATAGCCAAGCAAACTACAGGTCTAGTACCAAATGCAAAGAATCAACTTTCTGGCCCAAACTTGGACTTTGGACAAGTTGGATTCATCATTTTAGTTTATGGATTCACAGCCTATTGGATGACCATAAAACAGGGTGAACTAATAAATATTTGCCCAAACAATAATACAAGGGTCAATTAAACAGATGCTTTGTCAAGAAAACTACAAGGGGAGCATATGCTACTCAGAATGGTGGTGTCTTCACACAAAGGATATAATCATGAGGGGGGGCGGAGCAAGATGGCTGACGAGTAGCAGTCTCGCCAGCACACTCTCTGTAAAGGTTTGAGAGACCCCGGACCCCAACTGGCCTCTACCCAAGGCACACCCCCTCCCCAGCTCCCACACCAGTCCAGATGAGGTTCCCCAGCTGCTCTCTGCTCCGCCATCGCCCATTGTCTCCTCCCAGCTGGTTCTGACCTGAGCCCTAGCTGCTGGGCACCTTTCCCCACCCTCCCGTGCAGCAACCCATCCTCAGTGCACTCGTCCCCGACCCACCCCTGCACACGCAGGCAGATGCCGGTCCATGGACAGGCAGACCTAGCCCGCTTCCCAGAAGCCCATGCAGACCTCAGCTGCCACCATGCGGGTCAGGTGGTCTCAGGTGGGCACCAGGGACCCGTGCCACCTCTGGGCAGACACAGGCAACCTCAAGCAGGTACCAGGGACCCTGCACCAACTCTGGGCAGACATAGGCTGTCGTTCCATCTGCTGTGGCTGCTGTGGTTTGTGGCTTGCTCGTGGACCTGGGCATGGTGGGACCAGGTGACCTCAGGATGGCGAGCTGGTGGGCCTGAGTACCCACGGGAGTGTTGCAGAGAACACCTGCTGCTTGTGGAAGGCTCTCCATGTTAGTGTACAGCTCTGGGAATATGGAAGAGGATACCCCCTGGAGAGCACCACTGTGGACGGCTCTCCAAGTTTTAGTGTTTAGCTCATTTCTCTGGAGAGTGATGGACAAACTTATCTGGGAGAATGTGGTGGGAAGCTCTCATGTTGATTGTATCAATACAGTTGGTTATATAGAGAAAAAAGGGAGAGGCAGGGACAGAAATGGGCAAAGGGGATTGGTAGTGGTCAGCAACCTGAGAATGCCTACTTTGCATAGATTAGCCCCAAGTGAGTGACCTTAGGGTCATGTTGGATGACAGGGAAATCAGCAAAGGAACTGTCACCTTAGACTCTATTGTCCAGGCACAGTGGGGGTGAGAACATGGGGTTCCCTGCCAGAGGCTCAGAGGTCTAGGGTCAAAGGCAGGAGTTTCTGCAAAGTGCCTTTCGCCTCCAGGAAGCTCAGAGTTAAGCAAACCTTAGACTTTATTGGGGCTTTAGCCGGCCTCTACTTCTTTTAACCATATGTCCTCTGTGTCCCTTTTAGCAGTACCCCACAACTCCTCCTTTTTTGTTTTAATTATGGAGTAGTGGTATATTTGCTGTTTGATAAACTGAAGCATGCAGGGGGCTGGCCATGAGCAATGGGGTCCCTATGGCAAGGAGGAAGCTAAGGAGTGGGAGGAGGCAGAAGATCAAAGGAATGGATAGTCAAGGGGTGGGAGCATTGGGAACATATAACACTTATTGACATAAAAAGCAACATTTTTCTCTCCAAGTCCATGTCCCATATTAGCAGTGATGCAATCTAGTGCCCTCTGGTATTGGAGTCAGCAAGAGGAGTTAATCGTCTTTGTAGAAACTCAGGCTGCGGGTGGCTGGCTGACATCTCTGAAGTCTCCTAGGAGGCAGTAGGACTGGACGGGTGCAGCTCCTGGGATCTCCGAGGTTTCTGTGGGATTATCATAGCTGGGAAGCAGTGAGTGGGGAGGGGCATTCATGTAAGGCGTAGTTATCATTCCCCACCAGGAGGGGGCCTGGTGAGAGCAGGGGAACTTAGTCCAGCTGCCACTGCACTGTTAGAATGAAGCAGAGTAAAAACAGCAATTAATATAACAGAGAGAGAAGCTTGTGGTGGGCATGAAGCTTTTGCAGCACTTATAAGATCATGTATGTCTTTCCATGAGATTGGGCATCTCTGACAGGCACAGCGTGGATGCTGATGATGTCTCCTGTGCCTCTCGGGTTTCCGATCTGCCAGGAATAGGCGGGCCATTTTCTTGGCTGGAGGGCTGAAATCTGACATTTCTGGCTGGAGCCCAGATGGGTCTAGGTTGATACTGTGGAAAAATACAAGCAAAGACTCTTCCTGTCATAAGAAGGGTTCTGGTCCCTTCCAGAGACCATCTAAGGGATCTCTCCACTGCACCAGGATGGCAGGGGTCACCTCGGGTGTTTTCCAGTGGAGAGAGATTGGGGGTGAGATGAATTTTTATATATGTTAAATATGTTAAGGGTAGTTAATGCCATCAATAATTGAATACTTGGTGGATAAGTGTTACCCCTTTGTTTTTTAAGTTGAGACTTAAGAGTTTGGTGAGTTCTATCGATAATTCTTTGGCCTTGGGGATTATAGGGAATTCCTTTATGGTGGGTGATTTTCCACTGTAAGCAGAAGGATTTAAATCTAGCATTGACAAAGGCAGGGCCATTGTCTGTCTTTATTTGTTGAGGGATTCCCATTATAGCAAAGGTGGAAAGCATGTGGTTAATAAGCCTTTTTTGCATTCTCTCCTGTCTGAGCAGTTGCCCAGATAAAGTGAGAGTAAGTGTCTACAGTTACAAAAACATATTTTTGTTGACCAAATTTAGGAATATGAGTAAAATCTATTTGCCAAATTTGCTTTAAGCCCATGGGGGTTTGTGCCCATTGCTTGGATTGCAGGTGTCTTAATTAGAGAAACAAAAGAGTTATATGTTTTTAGTATCCTTTGAAGCTGTTGTTTAGGGATGGAGGAGAATCATGACTGTAATCCTTTGAGATTAACATGTCTATTAGTATGGAAATCTTTTACTGTTTCTAAGGTTGTCATTAGGGCTGTGGCTGTAGGAGATTGTGATATTTCTCCCTGTGAAGCCATTAAATCTGCTAAGGCATTTCCCTCAGTTAAGGGTCCTGGCAGAGTGCTATGGGATCTGATGTGTTGTATGTATAAGGGAGCCTTCCTTTTTTGAATATTATCAGTAATTTTAATCATAAGATGGGCAAGCAGATTTTCATCTAGGTGGACAAATGAGCGAATAAGCCAGGGGAGCATATTGACAGCATAAATGCTATCAGAGAAAAGATGAAAAGGACCATCTTCTTCCTGAAGGGCCATATAAATAGCATCTAGTTCTTTATACTGAGGGGATCTGTCAGGGAGTTTTTGAAAGTAAATTTCAGGGGGTTGGTCCCTGTCATTATAGACAACAACAGATACTTCCTGTTTACCTCCATCTGTGAAGATGGTTGGTGCATCTGGAATTGGACTTTTAGAGAAAAGGCGAGGTGGGAGCCAGTTTAGGAGAGGTATAGCAGACACCCATTTTTCATTTGGGTAGTGATTATCTATTTGACCAGGGAAGCCTAAGAGGCTAATTGCAAACCTGGAATGATTTTTTAGTATCCATTCTACATCGGGGAGGGAGAAAGACATTATGATAATGTCAGGTTCCTTGCCTAATGTTTGAAGGGCCCTATTTCGTCCCATTTTAATCATACCTGCCATCTATTTCTGTAAGAAACCTAGGGGCACCTCCAATGGATGTGTGAAGCCACTCTAGGACACCCTGAGGTTGATATAAAGCTCTCACGACAGTTGGGGAGGGGTTAAATATGAGAAGTTGAATTGGTTTTGGGGGCTCATATCTGGCTAAGGACATATTTTGAAGTTTATTGTTTATTTCATTTCGCGCTTATTTGGCCTCTGTACTTAAATAGAGAGGGGAGGATGGATTTTTATCTCCTTTTAACATTTTAAAAAGTGGCTGCAAGGTACTTATAGGAATTGGGAGCCATGGGCAAAGCCAATTAAGGTTTCCTAAGAAACTTTGGAGGGAAGCTAGAGTTAACCTTGAGGGAAAAGAAGGGATAGGCTTTAAAGGTCGGGTTGAGTTTAAGGAGAGTTCAGTCCCTAAGAATGTGATTGGTGGGATGAGCTGAATTTTGTTTGGGGCAATATTAAATCCTAGTGAAGTTAAAGAGGGTATTAATTGGTCCCTTAATTGGGTTGGGGATGTGGAGGGGTTTCCCCAGACAAGAATGTCATCCATATAATGATAAATGTAAAGACCCTTGTTTAAGTGAGACTTTAGAGTCATGGCCACTGCTTCCTGGCAATTTCTTAAAACTGGGAGCATTTCTATTGAAAATATTTTATCTATGCTTCACCATGTTGCTTGGATTGCTTGGTTTCCTCTAGCTGTTGAAAAATACGCTAAATAATTAGAAAGCATTTGAAAAAAGTGCTTCTTTAGACCCTGTTCAGACACTATTGTGTCAGCATTTCTGGTCTCAAAGCTGTTTCTGCTACTTGTAGAAACATGTCAGAAGAGTCAAATAGGGAAGGCAAACAGCCAGACAACAACGTTGGGTTTAGAGCCCCACCAACAGTTTGGTCTGCTGGTGGGAACAGGGCAGGAAATGGAAGACAACGTTTAAAATTTACACATGTCACTTAAATTCACTGTAAGGCACAATTTAAGGTTATGTAATGAAAGAGAATATAGTGAGTTGTCTGTCTGAAGAGTTGTCGGGATCACCTACTTCTTAGGGTGGATTCAGAGACATATGAAGTGGGCTCTACAGACATGCAGAGCCTAAAGCCACCTATTCCCATAGCAGTTCAGTTCTTTTGTTCTTTTTAGCTCTCTTCCAACATTCGCTTCATATTTGCAGAACGAAGCTCTCAGAGTCATGTGAGCATGACTTTACCATTTTTTTCTAACGTTTGCCAAGCTTTGATAATGAATGTTGGCCTACGATTCAGAGACTTTGGCTGATAACACAAAGGCAATTTATTTAGCTAGGCTTTCACAATATTGCAGTTTTGATGTATTTATAGTCTGTTACCTTACTTTTGGCAAGAGGTGCTGGATTTATATTTCTAATAATATCAATTTCCTCATTAGATGTATTAATTTAATATAAAAAGTTAAAGTCGAGTTCATTAAAAATATTCCAATGTCACCAGGCACGGTAAAAGAAGACGGTGGCTTAGGGTGATTAGACCTGGGAGACTGTAAAGTGAGAGGACCAAGCCAGGAATCAGAGAAAAGTGGGATTTCCCCAAATTTGAGCTCTGTGATACCCAGCTGTGTGATGCACTGAAGGGTATTCACAGCATCTGACTGAGGGTTTTTCATGTGTTAGATGAGGCCTAGAAAGTCAGCTCTGCCTCTTTTCCAGAAGGCTAGAGATTCACACAGGAGACTCATCTGCAGGATCAGACTGTCAAAGGCCATTATGTGGAGGGTGACAGCTTCTCTCAGGGACAGCTGCTGAGGAACATGAGCTTGCACCCTCTACCTTGGACTGGCATCTTCTAGCACTCCTGGCAAATAAGACCTGCCAGGAGGTCTGCATAACAGCAGCTACTATCACACTGCTGGAAGTCTAAACCTGTGCAAAGGAGACAAGACCTCCAAGCAGACATCCAACAAAGATACAGAGGTATCATGAGCTAATAAAAAACTACATTTTATTGGAAAAAGCAACAATAGCAAAGAAATCTCGGTTGGAAGAGGAGAGAGGGGAACAGGGCGAAGAAGGCAAGGACCACTGATGCAACCCTGCAGTTTAACTGATTTCCATGACAGAAAAAGAATTTCCTCTCACCCTAGCAAGTTATCTTATTTTACCCTGAATGCACAGTACACGCCTACAGAATATACCAGCCAACCTCCACACTTGTAAGAACAGTCTCCACTTTGAAAGCTTGCTTCTTTCCAGTCCTGCAGAGATTCATCTGCATTGGGAAATTATATGTCATACTACAGCTTCCAACGTAGTGTTTGCAAAACACGATGGATTTGGGAAGACTCCAGAGTGGTTAGTTTTCCCCATCTATCACAACTATCTTCATACTCTCCCTCAGGGAACTTTAATGCTCCCCCAAGTTCATGTGAGTCTGAAAACCTAGGACACATGGTTTTGAATTTAGGACTTCTATTTGGAATTTAGAACTCTAAAACACCTGCACTCAGTGTATATCACTAACAGAGTAAGATTTGAACATGTCAA
>PVHP010053064.1:0-10907 GCA_004024765.1 Zapus hudsonius
TATTCTGAACTCCAGCCAGAGGAAAATGGACAAGTGAAAGAGTAGGTGGAGTCATGGGAGTAGAGAAATAAATCCTGCTTTGGATTCCTGATAAGACACACCTCTCACCGAATACTGCTGAAGCCTGAAATGGGAAGACAAGTGTAGTTCTCCTCTAGGCCTAGGTGACTTCTAAGGCTCACTCCAGGGTCTCAAACACTGTGGTCTCCTGGATCCCTAGAGCTAGACAAGTAGATGAGGATTATATGCCCCAGAATCTTCACTTCATATATGAGAACAGAGAGGTGGGGAGGGGGCTTGTTGTGGGGACCAGTGCATTGGTGATATACATCTCCATACTGCTATGCTCCTGAGCTGTGACCAGCAGAATTTAAGGCCTGAACATGACTTCGCTGCTCACGCTCATAGAGGATTTCTCTTGCTAGATTAGGCTTTTTCACCTAGAATCAGAAAGAATGATGCTAGAGCCTGTGTTAGGGTTGATGTCTTTCTAGAAAGTTGGCCTGAGTTTTTAAGAGTTGAAACACAAATCATTACAGTTCATAGAGGGTTCAGCAGCTAACCTGAAAACCTAATGAATCACACATGCAGGCCCAAGCATTCCAGTGAATCAAGGCTTTCTGTGCTTTCTTTGTACTGTCATCCACCGGCTCTAGTGCTCCATTCAGCTTCAAGTGGGGGTTTGGTTGATATTTTTGACTGACAAAGGCAATTAAAAATACAATATTCGTTCCTTAGAAACCTTGCTATTAATGTGAAGGTGTTTCACATATGGAAGGCAGTTTTAACAATCCTTTTGATTAGTCATTCCTGTAAGTATTTGAATAAACATTTCACATCAAGTCAAAATAACCACAGACGATAAAGAGCGCTTGTGGCGTTGCTTAGAAAAATTGTGATCACAGTGTGTCTGTTTTTTTATTTTTCTTTTTTTGGAACAGAGTAAATTGTCTTAACCCATGTTGTATTGCCACAAGAACAGCACAAACTGATATTTTATAAAGAAAAAAATGTACTTGTCTCATGATTCTGGAGGCTCAGAAGTCTGAAGTCATCCCTCCTTTCTGTACCGTAACACTGTAGAGGGCAAGAGAGAGCAAGTTCTATCTCAAGTCCCCACTCTGGTGACTTCATCCAATCCTGATTACTTTCCAGATATCTCACTCTGAACACCATTGACCTATGACCTTGGGGATTAAGTATCCAACAAATGAATTTGGGGGTGGAGCATATTCAAACCACAGCCTAGTGTAACCCCTCTACCTTCTTTTCAGTTTCAGAATGTTTCTTTGTGATAATGACCCCCTCTCCTTAGCTGACGATGTAAAGCTGAATTTAACCCCTTTAGCGTAATGGCTTCCCAACAGGAACTGAGACTTCTGCAACAATAGATGAAAAGCAAATATCTCCAAAGTTTTACAAAAGAGTTTGTTCATGTGTTAACCAAATGTGAGAACTTACTAGAGCCAAGGCTCAAAGCCTCCTCCTCAAGGATGGAGTTTAGGGAGAAAGGTGGTAGGAGGGAAGAAGTGAAGCTATAGGTATCTGGGTATGCATCATTAGGTCATTGTTGTTCATGGTATGCATGTTTAGAAAAGGCAGTGCTAGCATGATTTCAGGGTGGGGTTTAGGCTCTCAGGTGTAAAAAGGTGACCCAATGGACACAGGCCCAACAGAAGGGTCAATGGTCTGAACTACTATAAGATAATAAGAGTCCCTGGAGCTGGAGAGATGGCTCAGCTGTTAAGTGCACTACTCAGGCAATAATGAGGGCCTGATGTGTCCTGAGACCACCCAGGTTTGATGTCCAAGAACTCAGTATGGCCACCCATACCTGTAACCCCAGTCTTGTGGGGAGCAGAGACTGGAGAATTGCTTGGGCTTGAAAAAAACAGAAAGCCAAGGAATCAGTAAGACTTTGTATCAAGGAAACAAACAAGATGACATACATATTGTAATGAAACAGCACATGAATTTGGCCTTGTTTAAATTACTTGTCTGGGATATAGCCAGAGCAGATTTCCTGGAGGGTAACATTTGATTGACCTGCATCTTTGAAAGATGGATAATGTGCACACGTGTACATACACCACATGCATCACGACTCACCACATACTACATACACACACAAATACACACACATACCACACACACACCCATACACATACCACACACACACCTACACACATACATACATTCACACACATACACAATCTCCTAGTCATACAAGCCAAGGCAACTTCAGCAACTGTTGCCATGGTGACCTATACGCAGAGGTATTGTCTACAGCAAAGCAATACCACTTAGCTCCATGACCTCTAAATGGGTGAAATGAGCAAGTAACTAAAAGCAAGTGAAGCTCAAGGGTTTACTCAGGTTTGCCCCTGGCTTCACAAGGATCTCCTATTCTCTCAGTGAAACCCACAGAGAGTGGGTTAAGGCAGGGTGAGGATGTGGACGCTTCCACAGGCTGTTCAACAGGTGGCCACCTTTGCAGTGTCTCAGTTCCTCCATCTCTTGCTGAATATGTGATCAACAATCATCATCAGTCACCTCGCACACCAGATGGTGTCTTAATGACTGAACCACTTGACTGGAGTAGTAGCTGACGTCACCACTTCCTCCTTGCCTTCAGGCCCCTTCCTTTTCCAGGCTCCTCCTTCCTATGTGCTCTTTTCTGTCATTCCATCTGCACTTATTCCTCCATGCCTTGATGCTCAGGCTTCCGTCAGATTCCTATTTTGTTCTCACCATTCTCAGCCTGGAAGAGATGGAAGAGAGCTCTCACTCCTGAGCCTTCCACACTCACAGGCTGACAGAGAGCCCATGGACTTCACAGCAGCCTGAGATTCGTGCTCCTGCCAGGCATCCAAAGTGCAGTTTCTCTTCCCTGCTGCTGAAATGGGTATGGCAAGAAAAAACCCACCTCTATCAGCATAAGATGAGCATTTCAAGTTCTTGAAGTGCTCACCACGGATTTATAGCCTCCATACTTTGCTGTCTCGTGATCACTTCATATCTCTACCATACTTCCCTCCATGGACTTCTCCCTTTGGGCTTATGACAGTGCCAGCCCACCTGACTCCACAACCTTTCCTGTGTTCTTCCATGGGTTTGGTTTTTGTCTGCCTTCCTCAGTGCTTAGGTAACTTCAACTGGTAAGCCTCAGTGCTTAGGTAACTTCAACTGGTCTTTCAAGGATGCAGGCCAATGATATGTTACTCTCCAGGAAATCTTCTTTGGCTATCTCCCAGAGGAGTAATTTAAACAAGCCCAAATTTGTGCTTTGTTTCATGACAATATGTATGTCATCTTGTCAACAAAGGAGACATGATGAGTACCAACAGACTGATTTCAATAGACATTTACTGCATGAAAAGGAGGAATTCCATTTTCTACTATTTTCCAACTGTATTGCTATTTTCTGTGCCTTAATTATAACAATCAAATATTACTACTTATCTACTCACAAAGAACAGTTTTTGTAGCATTTGTGTGTATGTATGCATGTTTATGTGGTTACAACTTGTATGTACAGTTTCATGTGCATGTGTCTATAGAGGCCAACCTCAGGAGTCATCTTTCTCAAATGACATCTACCTATTTTGAGACTGGATCTTTCTGTTTTAAATTTTAAACTTAATATGTTTATTATGAATAATTATATACATTGTATCAATGAATCTTGTGAAGGTGCCTCCATTTCCCTCCCCTCTGTCCCCTACCCACTGGGGTCCCTCCTCGGTGCACATGCTGGATCTGTCCATAGGTTAGAGGGTTATGAACTGCACCAGAGGGAGCCAGTTTTTTTCCTTCCCCCTTTGTGTGTTGTTGCTGAGGGGGACAATGTCTCTGGATATTCTCCCCCACCATGGCTCTTACATTCTTTCCTCTTCTGCTTAGTTACCTGAGTCATGGTGGGTGAGTTTTTAGTCTGCCTTATTGTTGAGATCTTAAGTGTCTCTGGACTTCTGCTTTGGGTTGTATTGGGTATTGTTGGTGTCTGTCTCCACTGACCTTTCATGGATTATCTGACTTGCTGTGGTGATTGGTCTCATAGGTTTCATTTGGGCCCTGTGTGATAGGTCAGGGGTGGCTCATCTCCTGTCAGGATGTCAGCCATCATCCCATGTCTTGTTAGTGGAATTGTGTTGTCCCTGGCTCTCTCACTACCTTCTGAAAAATACAAATGGAATCCCCATTGGAGAGTGAGATCAGTATAGGTTAAATGAGACAAACATTGCTATTTTGGCAAGATTCTAATGTGTGTAGCCTCTCTGTAGCTTTCTGGTAGTGAGAATTTCTCCTTGGTGCCTGTGTTCTTGGTCCCCATAGGATTTTGCCATGGATCCCAATTCCAGTTAAGGGTTCCTTGTCACTGAGTGGATCTCTTAACCAATAAGTAAACCATTGATTACCTTTCTAGGTTTAGTGTCACTATTGCACAGATGAGCACTTCTTGACTTCTGGTCTCTTCCATACAGCTGTGTGTTCTTTCATTGACCTGGAACTCACCAAGTACTTTAGACTGGCTGGCTAGCCCACAAGCTGCAGGGATCTATCTGTCTGCCTCTCCAATGCTGGGATTGCAAGCATGTCCAACACCTGGATTATTTTTTTAAATGTAGGTTCTAGGGATCAAGTTCAGGTCCTAATACTTGTAAGGTAAACACTTTACTAACTGAGCTATCTTCCCAGCCCAACAAACAACTTAAAAATATTTATTTATTTATGAGAGAGAGAGAGAGATGAGAGAGAGAGAGAAAATAAGTGCACCAGGGCCGCCAGACACTGCAAAATAACCCCAGACCCATGTACCACCTTGTGCATCTGATTTTACTAACACACACCCAAAAAATAGTGAGTACTGGGAAATTGAACCAGGGACCTCAGGTTTTGCAGGCAAGCGCCTTAACTGCTAAGCCATCTCTCCAGCCCCAACAAATAACTTTTTTGAGAATGCTGGAGATCAAATCTAGAGATTTTACTTTTGAACAACACCCCAGCCTCCATTTTTGACAGTTTTGTACATGTATATAATATTTATTGTTCTCATCCAAGTGTCCTCTCTTCCCCTTCCTTCCTGCTAAAATCTTTCTTCCAAAACTAATCCCATTTCTACATTCATGATTTTTTTGACCCACTAAATTAAATTAGGGTTGCTTGCATGAACATGGGAAGGAGAAAATTGACTAGGTTATGGGCAAATTATAGTGACGACACCCCTGAAGAGCCTGACATCCCCTCCTGCAGCAACCATTAGCTGCCAATCCAGGCTTCTGGGAGCAGCTTTATCCATCATCCATCCATCCATCCATCCATCCATCCATATAGGGTGTCTTTGTTCCTATGGTTTATTAACATGCCCCTAATTTTGGTTAATTCTTCTACTAGCACCTCTTCTCCATCACCCCACTCCTATGCCTGCTTCAACCTCTCCCTCCACTCTTTCTCCTCTCTACTTTCATATTATATATCTTCTAGCCCTTCCCCAAACCTCTTTTCCCCTCCTCTCATGGTCTTTTTCTAGCTTGCTGGCCTTTACAGACATTCACTTCAACTTAAACACAAAAATCTAGAAATTCAAAGCTAGGATTTGCATTTGAGAAAGAACATGCAGCATCCATTTTTTAGCTGGTTTTTATTTTGTGTGTCACTGGATACTACACAGTGTAAAATTTCCTTTCTTGGATGCTCTCCTCATCTCATTTGGTTTATGATGTTTGACACATTTGAATGTGAGTCCAGAGATGAATGATCTTAAGACTTCTTCCACCTACTCATCTTTGCTTTACTCCCATAATTCTAGCAGAAATGTTGACTATCATAGAACTTTATAGTTCAATGCACTGAAGAAAGGACCTAACTTAGACTCCGATGTCTAGGCAACAGCAAATAGCTCAGATCGCTGAGGCTTGGGCCATGCACAAGATCATACACACTGAAAGAACCATGACTTTCATTAAAAGAACACTTTAGTGTTCTGTTGGGTATTGTTTTAAAGTGCCAATCCGGTCCTCCACGCACAGCATCCCCAGTTGCCATCACAGGCATGTGTCTCAGTCCTGTCATCCACGCCACACTCCCTTCTCACATCCCTCCCTGCCACCACTTCCTAACACTTCCTCCACCTGTGTGAGTCTGGGCATAGTCACTGGTTCTAAGAGACCTGCCCTAAAAGTGTACCGTCTACCACAGTTGTTCACTTTGTGTGCCCCTCCACCTGCCCATGACACAGCCACTGACATTACATGGAAGTATATGGGAGCAGGTGCCCATATTCCACAAGCCTATCTCTAAGTAGCCAACATTGCCATCCTATAGGTCCATCCCATTGGTGAGTCTAGGCTCTGTGCATCCTTCCCATACCTCCACTGCCCACTGATGCCATGCGAGTCTATGCTCAGGCCCCTGTTCTGTGCGCCCCTCTCTCATCCAGGCCAACTGTATGACACACATAACTTGGCCTGCAAGATTGATGTCTGACCGTGCTCTCCCAGCCATACTGTCACCTTACCTACCTGTTCTGTCAATCAGCTTCATCTGTGTCCATGACTGGACTTCAAGCAACAGCAAGCTAAGCAAAGACAAGCTAAGAGAAATGGTAAGCACCTATCTAGAAATTCACCCAACACACTTGTGGCAGAAACACTTAACCAGTGTCCTATCTCCAGATGGGCAGATCTCCATGCAGAATGAGGAACATGGAAAACCAAGGCAATATGTCTCCTCTAAGAATGTGCAGTCACATAGTAAAGGCCCTCATGAAAGCTATTTATGAAGATTCCAGACAAAGAATTCAAGATGCATGTAGAACACTAAGTAGACAGGACCAGAAAAGAATCTCTCACATCACAAGACATTAAATATGTAGAATAAAGCAAAGGAACTTAAATATGTAAGAGAGAAATATCAAGTCACCTATAAAAGAAGGCATATCAGAATAACAGCAGAGTTTTCAATGCAACCTCTAAAAGTCAGAAGGCCTTGGGATGGGGTGCTTCGAATATTGAAAGACCACAGCTACTAACCCAAAATACTATACTCAGCAAAATTCACTCTTGTAATAGAAGTAGAAAGAAAATATTTCCTTGATAAAAGTAGACTAAAAGAATAAATGGGCACTGAGCCAGGCGGGGTGGCACTTGCCCTTAATCCCAGCACTTGGGAGGCAGAGGTAGAAGGATCTCTGTGAATTTGAGGCCACCCTGAGACTACGTAGTGAATTCCAGGTAAGTCTAGGCTGAAGTGAGACCCTACCTCCAAAACCCAAAAACTAAAACAAAAACAACAATAATATATGGGCATTAAGCCAGCCCTTCAGAGAATAGCGATGGATGACTTCACATTACAGAAAAGAATAAGCATATTGAAAAGGCCACAGGAGGTTAGAAAAATAATCAAAGTCAGAACAGTTGTTTAGCAAATGAAGACCAAGAAAACAACAAACACCACAAAAATCATCAACATGACAGGGCTGTCTCACACTTTTCACTAATAACTATGAATATTAATGGTCTTAATTCCCCAGTCAAAAGACATGAACTAACAGTCTGGATTAGAAATGATGATCCATACTAACCAATGTAACTCATTAAGGAGAATAAAAAAAAAAAAAGAAAAGATGGTCCATATTTTTTTCTGTCTTCAAGGAAAAAAAATACTAGGTACGAAGTCACAGATTAACTTCAACAAAGTCCCTCAACAAAGTTATATTGGGTGACTTTAACACACCACTCTTTCTAATAGGCCATCCAGAAAACAAAACAAAACAATCAAACACTAAACAAAAACAAACAGAAAAACAGAAAAAAATAAATTTAAAAAATTGAAGATAAGTGACACAAGAGAACAAAAAGACTTAACTGATGTGTATAGAGTTACCCACCCAAGAATTATAGGACACAAATTCATTTCAGCAGTCCATGTCACTTACTTTAAAGTAGATCACACATTAGGACAAATAGCATATCTCAACAACTATAGGAAAAGTATTATATCTGACAACATTGCAAGAAATTAATGACAAAATAAAAATCAGTAGAAAATACCAAAAGTAATAGAGATTAAAAAGTACATTATTGAATAATTATTGTGTCCTTGAAGAACTCAAGAAAAAAATCAAAAGTTGGATTGAATTGAATAAAAATTAAAACACAACATGCTGAAACCTATGTGATATAATGAAGGCAGTCCTAAGAGGAAAATTTACAGCTCTAACTTGCCTACATTAAAAAAATGAGAGAGTAGGCTTGGTGGTACATGCCTTTAATCCCAATCACCATGAGTTCTACCCTGAGACTCCAGGTTAGCCTGGGCTAGAGCAAGACCATACATTGAAAAACCAAATAAATAAATAAATCAGAGAGATTTTAAATAAATAATTTAACGATGCACTTTACAGCCTTGGAATAAAAGAATAAGCCAAACCCAAAAGTACTAGATGGAACAAAATAATAAAGATCAAAGCAGAAATCAATGAAGTAGAAATGAAAAATAATAAGAATTGATGATTCTAAGAGTTAGATTTTTGCAAAGATAAAAAAATTGACGAACATCTTGACAAATTAACCAAAGGAAAGAGAGAAAAGATTTAAATCAAGAAGATTAGAGATGAAAAAGAAGACATTACAACAGATACCAATGAAATTCAAAAAAAAATTATAAGGACATAGTTTTAAAACGTATATTCCACCAAATTGGAAAATATAAAAGAAATGGATGAATTACTAGATGCATATGACCTACAAAAGATATGTAAGTTAAGCATATCTATAACCAGCAATGAGATTTGAGCAGTAATAAAAAAAATCTCCTAGCCAAAAAATAGCCCAAGTTTAGATGAATTCACTGCTCAATTCTATCAGAACTTTAAGGAACTTAAACCACAGCTTCTTAAATTATTCTATAAAATAACAAAGGAAGAAATGCTCTCAAGCTTCTTTTACAAAGCATTAAACTAATAGCAAAACCAGATAGAGACACAACAAAAAGAAAACCATGGGCCAATATCCCTGACTATCATAGATGCAAAAATTCTCAATAAATGCTTGCAAAGTGAAGTCAAGAGCATACAAAATAAAATCATTGACTCAATCAAGATGGCTTCATTCTAGAGATGTAGGGAATGGCTCAATATAGGTAAATCAATAAATGTAGCACATCATTTGAGTAGACAAAAATTGCCCAATCATCTCAATAGATGCAGGAAGGGCTTTTTGGCAAAATCCAAAATGTTTTCATGATAAAAAATCCTGGAAAAACAGAGATGTAGGGAACATATCTCAATCTAATAAAGGCTATATATAATAAACCTATAGCTAAAAAGAGAAAACTCCAAAGCATTTTCATTAAGATCAGAAACATGATAAAGGTGTCCACATTCTCCATTTCTATTTAATATAGTGCAAGAAAAATAAGAGAACAGAAAAATGTCAGAGGGATACAAATAAGAATGAAAGAAGTCCAACTCTCCTTATTTGCAGATGAGGTGATCCTATAAATAATATACATGAACACTTTCAACAAAGTAGCAGAATAAAAAATAGTACACAAAATTCAGTAGCTTCTTATATGGCAATGACAATCACACTGAGAAAGAAATCAAAGAAACAGTATGCTTCAAAATACCCATGAAAATATTTAATATCTTGGAATATCACTAATCACTAATGAAATGAAATGAAATGAAAGCCCTCTAAAATGTTTAAAATTTAAAACACTGAAGAAAGAAATGGAGGAAGATACTAGAAAATGGAAAGATCTCCCATGCTTGTGGATTGAAATAATTAAAATTGTGAAATTGGCCATCATACCCAAAGCAACCTACCAATAAATAAGGTGCAATCCCAATAAAATTCCAGTACCATTCTTCTCAGAAATAGAAAAATAATCTCAACATTCATATGAATTCACAAAAGACTTCTTCATCATAAAGAATACTGCTGGAGGCACACCATACCCAATCTACACTATAGTCAAACAGCATGCTACTGACACAGTAATTGTCAGAGAGATCAATGGAATAGGATGATTCCATATAACTACAGCCATCTGACTGTTGACAAGGATGTAAAAAATGCACATTAAGCAAAGGCCACATCTCCATCCAATGGCATTGCATTTAGAAGAAATGAACTAGATCCTGACCTTTCACAGGGCACAAAAATTAACTCCAAATGGATCAAGGATCTCAACCTAAGACATGAAACTGAAACAGCTCGAGGATAAAGTAGAACATCACTTCAAGATCTAGGCATAGAGAAGGACTTTCATAGGTCCCCTCTTGGCCAGGAAATGAGACAATCAACAAATGGACCTTGTGAAACTAGAAAGCAACAAAGAAAACCATCAACTATGTCAAGAGGAAGTCTTCAAAATGGGAAAAAATCTTTGCCAACTATACAACTGACAGAGGATTAATATTTAGAATACACAAAGAACACATAAAACTGAGCATCAAGAAAATGAATGTTTTAATCAAAAAGTGGGCTATGGAATTTAACAGAGTGCTCAGAATGAGAAATACAAGTGGTCCATAAATATTTTTAAAAGTAGTCAACATCCTTAGCAATTGGTAAAATACAATCAAATACTACTTTGAGATCCCATCTCACTCCATGGAGAATGACCATCATCAAGCAAACAACCCAAAACACTGGTGAAGAAGTGGGGAAAGTGGAGCCTTTGTTCACTGCTGGTGGGAATGTACACTGATACAGCCACTATGGAAAAATCAGAGTGGAGTCTCCTCAAAAAGCTAAAAATGGAACCAGCATATGACCCAGCTGAACTGCTCCTGGGCTGTACAGAACTGTCTAGCCTACTCTAGAGATACTTGCACATTCATTTTCATTGCTGCTCTAGTAACAATAGCTAGGAAATGGAACCATCCCAGATGTCCAGAC